>JACFYI010000136.1:342810-355280 GCA_014898755.1 Handroanthus guayacan | reverse complement strand
GAAAAAAGAAAAAGCAATTTTTGGAACTTAATGCGCATGGCTGCTTTTTGCAATAACAATGCAGAGTTTCAATCTTCGCATTTTACTTCCCTTTCAGATCTAGTTGACTTATATGCATTCTCAAATAACAGTTTAGTTTTCTGAGGAGTTAGACAGTCAAAATAAGATATCACCCATGAAAATAAATCCATTTTTTCACTTAAGCCATCCATTCCATGAACCCAACTGGGGAGATTACACACAACAATTTGTAAGCAGAAATAAAGATTTCATGAAATGGTAAATCTAATCACTTTCTCTGTAACAAGTCAAATCATGAACAATAGCTAAAGGACCTAAAACTAACACTTGGATCTGAAACCTACGTGCTGATTCTCAAGATTTCAGTAGCCTGTAGCTATAAAAGTGATTTCAAGGAAAACTCTCAAAAGGTATTTAGCACCAATTTTTCCAAACTCCATCATCTTCTTTGGTTGAGCAGTGGGTATCGTCTTGGTCTTCTTAGTACTCCCAGTTCTTTGATGATTTTCCAACTAAAAATAAACAACTTCACATCCTAAGACGAAAATAGAACTTAAGATATCTAAGCTCACATCCGAAGAAGTAGAAGTCATAAGTGAAAATAATGTTATCGACAATGTTGTGTGCAAGTTCTTTGTTATTGACAATATTGTGTTTGAGTTCTCCTTTCTTTATGTGATATTTCATGTTATCCTTCTCCAATTGAGACAAAGATTGAGAAATTTAATAGGCTGCTCCTCAAGGTCCAAAATCCTCCATGGAGATGATTTTTCAGCATTTTTTTGTTATGATGTTTGCAGATCCCAGTACCATATCCTGTATATCATCAATATGAACCCACTGCAAGCATTCTAGGTTATCAATTTTGACAATATTAGATTAGCCAATGTAAAACCGAACAATCTTATTAGAACTTCATTCAGTGAACAATCTGCATGGATGACAAAGGAATAAAACCATTAGAGAAGTGTTCTCCTCTAATTTACACTGAAATCACAATGCAAAAAGGTCTAAAAGCCACTAGTGCAAAAAAATTTTATATCTCTGTGTGTGTGTGTACACTCATTAGTCATGGAATGCAAAATTAAATGTAGTCACTAATACACCAATAATAAGACCAACAATGTCCTGGTGAATGTCTTCAACTAACACCAATATCAAGGCCAACAATGTTGCGATACAACAATGTCATTGCATACTCCACTCTTGTTCCTCAACCCAAGTGTCTGACGCTCTCCGCTTTGCATGGCAAAGTGGCCAAGGATTTCAAGCTGATTCAATCAATCTCATGAGTCAATGACTTGTTAGGTCACCGCAATACCTTTTGCCTATAGTGATACAGGCGCAAGTATATATCTTACAACTTTATTGCAGTTCGCTCCCTGTCATCCACCTACTGGGACCACAGGCACATGGCAAAATGCTTTCCATGGTTTCTCTTTGGTTGCTAAAGATTGGTATTATTCCCAGAATGTCTCCTTCTTACATAAGTTTTCTTTGCTTAAACATCATTCCAGCAGGCTTGCTAATTACATTTGACCAATCACATGATTGGATTTCATTTTATACGAAGCCTTAAATGAGGCCTGCATAAACAAAATCGTGCTAGGTGCTCTAGTTTAAAGTGTTTCCCTAAAATCCAATATTATAACTCACTAGGTTATTTGAACTATTTATCTGTATCCGACTTACCACCAGCCCTTCTCCCACATAATACCGAATTTCAAAAATGAAGTTGAACTCAAAATCCCCTAAATTAATAATTCTAAATCAACTGAAACAAATGCTGCCCGCATTCAATTAAAAGAACATCAACGAAACTGTAGCATACATTCAAAATGTACCTCGTCAAAATCACTGGAACTGGAGTGAGGAAACGACCGTGAAGAGGAACTTGAGAGCGAAGCCCTCTTAGCCCTTTTAGGGTTTTTCCTAGTGGGAGCTGATTTTGAAGTTCTGGAACCGATTGTCAGTGAAAAATCAGCATCATCATCGGACGATGAGATGACAATGGCCGAATTCCTTTTCACTTTCCCCATTGAAAGCCAATTCTCGAAATGCTTCGTTGAGGGAAAGAGAAACTGATAGTAATTGCTCTTTCTTAACAAAAATTCAAAAATAATCGAGAGATATGTGGAACCCTAGGAAGTGCTGTGGAGCAATTTTGGAGGGTTTGTTCATCGGGCGTTTAAAAAGCGCGGGGTTTGTCGGCAATCTGTAATGGCGTAGCTGAGAAGCTTATTATTTTCTCGTCAATTTTGAATTATTTCTGTGACATGCTATTTTGTTATTACTCATTTAGTTTTTATTTTATTTTTTCTAATTTGGATGAGTTAAGTTGTTCTTTTCTTTTTTTTTTTCAAGAAAAGCAAGCAATACAGATTCACTAAAATTGACCAAGATCGGATGCTAAAGCATCACAAATTACATGAGGAAGTGAATATAAAGAACCAAGAATTGTCTATTTCTAGTTAAAAGTATAATAGTGAAATGATCAGCTCATTTCTCTTTTTCTAAGAATTATTAATATTTTCTCTTCGAAATGCTCCGTTAGAACATTCAAATGTAAGTAGTGAATTTATCATTTTGCTATCAAATTTAATTTTTATACATAATTAAATTATATTTGATTAAATGGTCAATTTGCCTCTTGTCTTAGCAATATTTATATTTATGAGGGGATACGTATGCAATGTTTTTATATTTAAAATAGCATATTTATATTAAATATATATATAATAGGTAAATGTCATTCTTTGAAAAATATAGGAGTCATAAATTTTGTGTAATAGCACTTGTGTGAGTAATAATAGTAAAATGCGATTAATTATTTAGAAGTTATTCCCATTAGGCGAGGAAAAATTTCACTAGAGTTGCTAGCTTTATGAAAAATTGCATTAAATGAATATAATATTATATTATTAATAACATTATGTTAAAATTAAATATATCAATTTGCAAACAATAGTCAAGATAGTATATATACTGTTGGTATCATTCAATTTATTAACAATATATAGCATGTGCCCCAATCTAACTCGACCATTAATGTAACTATGTTATATTGCTTTCCTTTATGTTTTAGATAGATTACGAGTAAGTCATTCTTATATGACAAATGTATCAATGATTATTAGCTCAGTTTAATTCATAAATAAACGATGAAAATCCTGAAGAAACTATTATAGTTTAGTTTCAGTGGCTAAATTATCAATCCAACAACCATATATGATGCAACTTTTAATTTTATGTCCATCCGTCTACCTATAAATACATTATATTCACACCCCTTTTGTATAAAAAGTGAAAACTTATAAAGTTTTAGCGATAGAATTCATATGCATCCGTTATTGAGCTTCTCAGGCAAGTTGTTTGTGTGGTTGCATGATTTGAAGACAATACTTATTTAACAAGACAAATTGCTATATAAAAAGGAGTCAACCCTTGAACCCCTAAGAGCCATATCTAGCATGACAATACCTGATGACCAATATATTAGGTCGAATAGTGGATGTTATGAATGGCCATATATTGTAATATCTCACCTTACGTGAGTTAAGAAAAGTGAAGACCTTTTATGAGTAAAGAGCTCACGTGCAAAGTGATACTCCTTTTATGTATGTTGTTCATAACTTGATTTGAGATTACACTTAGGGTTTATTTATCTTGATTGATGGGATAAATAAATTATAGATAAGATATGAGATTGAGTGTGGGATGTGATTATGTATAATAATGAAGATCATGTGTTTACTTTAATAGATTGTATGAGTGATACAAATTAAAGTATGTTTACATTGATTGATTAAATAATGTTGATAAGGTATAATTGACCATAATACCCTTTCAAATAATTTTAAAAGGAAAAAGTGAAATGGGTGTTTTTGTCATACAAAGAAAAATATGTGGTAATGATAAATCTATCACACCACCTATGGTGTGATTAGTTATTCAAAAAATTGAGGGATTACTACCAGGCTTTTCATTTATCATGACCCAAGTACATCATGAAATCAGGAGAAGTAAATATGAGATTAGGCCACATAAATTAATCTATCATACCTAATAAGGCAAAGTAAATGAGACCTTAGTTTAAGATTAGATAGTTCTTTTATTCAATTCGTGGACCTAGATAAACTTTCCCAAATAATTCTTTTTTCCTTTAAATAATCAATTTCTGATATATTTGATTTTACCAAAATATCTTCCTCACTCGACATTTTTCCACTTTTTTCCCCCTTGAAACCTAACCTAATTTCTCATTGTCACCGCTACGAATACCCTACCACATTGTCCTTCCACAACCATAGCCATAGCCATATGTTATCTCATCTATCATTCATCCCACAGCCACAAATGCCACCAAAGTCACAATTGTAAACTTCCATACTCCCTCTATTTGTTAAAAGACAGCTTCACCCCAAAACAAGGCAAAAATTGAGTACTTAGGAGCATTTATGTATGACAGGGAGCTCATGAGATATCATTTACAGGGATATAAAGGATATAGCTAAAAAAAATGCCTAATTCTATTAGTTTCATTTGACCATGATAACATGAATTATTAACTCTGATATAAATATAATGTTACATCATATCTATTGAAAACCTATACTATATATAAATATTTCAAATATTTTTTCTAGCATATCTCTTAATATTAACCCACATTAAAAATCATTTACAAACCAGTGAAAAATCATGACCCGCTAATTATCTATTTATATATGTTAAGTATATATTCATGTATATTAGTTAAATATATTATTTATATTCTAATTATTGAATTTGTACAAATTAAATTTGCATTATAATTTCATATATATAAAATAAATATGCATCAAATGTGTACTAAATGATAGTCAAGTTGAATGATGAGCAACACATTGGATATTGTTTTGCATAAGTATTAATGTGGCCATTATTTATTGCCATAGGTATGGGCAAAGTTTATGCAAAAAGAGGAGTCATGGGCAAGTTCGTGGCAAGCAATTCCTTCGTATTACTAATGAGACCATGGTTTTATTTTTTTCTTTTTTCCCTCAAAGTTGAGAATGTAATAATCTTGCTAGACTGAAGGCAATATATATAGGAACATGCTCAGTATTCTAAGATGTTTAAGACATTACTATCTTAATAATAATTTCAATGATTGTGAAAGTGTGGTGGGTGGGCACTACTTTGGCACGACAATCTCATGAAATTAAGAGTTTGTTAAAATAAATAGATAAATAAAAATAAAATAATAAAGGGCACGATTTGTACAATGTGGAAGTTAATTTATGCGATTAGCATTCTATGTAAGTGTATTCAAAATTAAAATATAATTAATACGTGCATTAATTGATATATGTGTGAGTATAAAGTGATAGTAAAAGTTGTGAGATATAAGGGTAGTAATGTGATAAGGACATTTTAGGAATATCATATAAAAACACACCAAAATGAGGGTTTTTTTTTTTAATTAATATCATCAAATGCAAGCATATCAAGTAGGGACTTCGTAGAATTGCACTTTTATTAATAATATGATAATGAATATATATACGTATGTATGTATGCATAATTGTGTAAATATAAAGTGATGGACTTGTGATAGTGGGTTGTGATTCACGAAGCTCTAGTTAACATAAATGGTAGGGATATAATTGGTGTATGTTAGGCATATCATATGAAAAACAGTAAAATGGACATTTTAGGAAGATTAAATGGAAGCATGCCAAAAGAGGGCTAATGCTGTGTTAATAATAAAACAGATAAAAGAAGTTTTGTGTAACTAAAATTCATGATTAATAGGCCTAAAACATCCTGATGATGTGATGACCAAAATGATTGGAACCATCTCCAAGTTTCCATGAATATCTTTTGAATCTTTTTAAATTCGGTACATATAGATAGTTTGTGCTTTTGTGAGCACTCGTAATATAGTTGAAGGAAGATCCAAATTCACGGAGTTTCGAGGGTTGCCATTCATTCATATATAATATTTTAAGATTCATACTAATTAATTATTAAACATCACTTTATTTTACATTAGTTATCAATGTATGACTATTTTCAGATTGTCATATAGAAAAATTTAATTTTATCATCAATTTTACACTTTTTATTCTATGATTGTACATAAAAAAATTGTATATACATCCAAAATTTCATGAGATACAACTTTCATTTCAAACACAAACTAATCTTTCTTCTCATAACAAACACACACACACACACACACACACCCCCAAAAAAAAAAAAAAACAAAAAAAGAAAAGAAAAAAAATTAAAAAAGAATGAAGACATGGCATGAATTTGGGGGCCCAATGATCCTAAAATATGGCCCAAGACCCAATGAGATTATTTCTGGAACGAGAAAAGCGCTAAAGAGGGAGAGAAAAAGAGCGGGGAACGGTTCAACGGCAGCATTTCCCGGCTAAATAAGGTATTTTGCGTAATGGCCATCCAATTTTTCCTCTCACCATTTTTCTCTGATCGATTAACAATATTCTTTTTCTTTCTCTCTCTAGATTTTGATCCCCCATTTTCCCTCATTCCCCCCTCTCTTCCCCCATATTCATCGTCTGTACATGCTTTTCCAATTAGGGTTAGGGTTTGAATTTGCTGATCCTTTCGGTTGTCACAGCTTTGAAGGGGTGGAATAATGGGAAAGCCGAGGATTGTGTGTGCTCTTTTTACGTATGTGGTGTGCGTTTAGGTGCTATTGGTGTTGCACATTGCATCGGGTCTTCTGAATAAAGATCTTTGATAGTACAGAGAGAGGTGTAGACAGAGTGAATAGAAGTGGGGGAATTTTCATTTTGGAAAAATGAGCGCTTCAAGATTCATAAAGTGTGTCACGGTGGGCGATGGTGCGGTTGGCAAGACCTGTCTTTTGATTTCTTATACCAGCAACACCTTCCCCACGGTCTGATATTTTTCATTTTTTTTTCACTTTTTTTTTGGGTTATCGCTTCTGTTAGTGTGTATACTTTCATTTTTGTATTATGGGCATTTTGAAATTCAGTTGCAAGATTTGGATTTTTCCACCATTTGTTTTTGTTTTCTTCTTATTCTTGAGGAATGGGATTGAAAGATTGGACTTCTTTACGATTTAGGATGATTGATGAGGTTATTGAGGGGACATTTGAATGAAAAAAGGAAAATTATGTATAGATTCTGTTTTCGCCCCATTATTTCCGTTGTGGTGGATCATGGATGCTCTTTGTCTTCTCGATGAATTTCTTGAAAATGAGTAAGATCTGAGAAAACAAACATTAATCTATCTGATTTAACTGATTTCTTTCATTTTGGCAATTTATGCCAATCATAATTAAGAAAGTGAATCGGAAGACATGAATGGGGGTCTGTCATAATGAATATTTGATGGGCCTGTTTTTAGAATTATTATGATGATTGACAGGTTTTGATCTTTGTGTCTGTCGTTGATGAGACAATTGATTTGTTATTTTTGTGTTGATAATAATTAGTTTCCCATTTCACAAATTTTCTGTAAAATGGACACGAGCTACAAAGCTAATCTATGTAAACTCTACTGAGCGACCAAGTTTTCTGTTTTGTTACTAGTTATAGTTTGGTGATGATTGTATTATTTTTTGCCTTCCATAATATTGCAGCTCTTTATGTTCATTTCTGTTTCCAACACAGCCTGTTGCTTTCTTTCACACACTAAATATGCTTCCTGAGTTTGGTCTAAAGCATGACACGAACTTCCTAGCTCTCTTTGTACCTTATATGGGAAGGTAATTAGGGTAACAAAATTTAAGTTTGTAGCTGTGGAAGTAAGCAAAGAGTTCCCATTCGTGTCCAAAACTTATTTGTTGAGTATATTGTATTGAGTGGGGATAAGGATCTGTTTGTACGTGTTATATATTCATGCACCATATACGCGATTCGAAATTGACTTGGATCTGTTTTGATGCTATATTCTCTCTCTCTAAAATATGATTTGTTACCTGTCTAACTTTTTTATTTGCTACTTTAAATGAATCAGGACTATGTGCCAACTGTATTTGATAATTTCAGTGCAAATGTGGTCGTCAATGGAAGCACTGTTAACCTAGGCCTGTGGGATACTGCTGGTAATTAAAAGGATTCTTGACATTTGTGCTTCAAACAATGTACATACACCTATATGGATAAACTTAGACATGCATGCATCTTTTATACACTTTTGTCGTAATTTATGAACCTAGCTTTTCCTTTTTTTCCTTTTTAACAGGACAGGAGGACTATAACAGATTAAGACCTTTGAGTTATCGTGGAGCTGATGTTTTCATTCTAGCATTTTCTCTCATCAGCAAGGCAAGCTATGAAAATGTTTCCAAGAAGGTTAGGATTTGATTGCTTGTAAAAGATATCTTTGACTTGGGACAATTGCTTGTATATTGATGATCTTTCTTGTTCTTATTTTGTTCCAGTGGATTCCCGAATTGAAGCATTATGCCCCTGGTGTCCCTATAGTTCTTGTTGGTACAAAACTTGGTAAGATATATTTGACCTTATGCTTCTTAAGTGCTTTGAACCAGTTTCTGTGCTCAAGATTTGTTTTCTGGTATTCATTTGCTGTTACTTGAAAGCATTATGCAGTTGTTTTGAAAAGATATCTTGGACATAGACATCTTGTCAGCTTCAAGCTTCCTGCAACCACCTTTGTAAACAACACAAACCACTATATTAAATACTATAAACAAACAAAGTCTCAGAGCCATGCTATCATATTCAGTCTGTATGTGAACTTTGATCCACTTTGTTGTTGCCATGCTTTCGCTATCTGCAAAGAAGTATTAACTGGTTCCTTCGCCTGTATCCTGGTGTGGATACTTGTGATGAGATAAATACAACGTTAAAGTAATCTAGCTAAAAGTCTTAAGAAGTATTTTGGCATCATCGTTTTTTGTTGCTGTTGTAACTCTTTAAGTGATAATTGTTGTCTCTATATTATGTTTTTTTATTTTGCATATGATTCTTTGCGCATCTGTATGTACAACTTCATAGGCAGAAGCCTCCGCAAACAATCTTTGAGGATATTTTGTTGTATAATAATGATTTGTACCCACTTTCATGCATGATTTCTCTGTTCTAGTTTGTTCTTTCATCTTTTTAATTGAAAGCTCGTGGAAAGTTAGACCTAGATGAGATGTATGTGTATTGATCATATTTTCAGTTTAAGATTCTCTTATTCTACTTTTTGTTATTTAATGTTTAATGAAATTGCGAACAATTTGTTAAATCAAGGTTTGTTTGTCGGTTCTTTAATGCTTTTGATGGGTTCAGATCTTCGGGATGACAAGCAATTCTTCATTGACCATCCAGGTGCTGTACCAATCACTCAAGCACAGGTGAGATATACTGCTTGACCTATATCAGCCTTCCTTTTGTTTAAATCTAACCTAATTACAATAACATTTCCCATGATTTAGAAAATTACAATAACTCACCATGTCATTCGTTTAGTTGATGGAAGACTTAATGGAGTGATGACTGTGCTTTGAAAAGTTACAATAACACCCCTACACATTATAGTAATTTGTCAACCCACAATTACACTATGTTAAGTTTTCCGTTATCTGGACTAACAACAAGGGACGTTATTATAATTTTCCAAGTCAGGAGTGTTATTGTAATTAGGTCAAATCTTAGCGGTGTTGAGGTAATTATCTCTTTTCCTTTCACCATTTTCTCTAACTTGTAGTAACCTCCACTACTGAAAATCACTATATTGCCCAGGGAGAGGAGCTGAGAAAGATGATTGGTTCTCCTGCTTACATTGAATGTAGTTCAAAAACACAAGAGGTACGCGCGAGATTCAATTCAAAATCGTCCTTATGATAACTGGCCTAGATTCTTTCTTAATACTTTTCTGTAAATGCAGAATGTGAAAGCAGTTTTTGATGCCGCCATTAAAGTTGTTCTTCAGCCACCCAAGCAAAAGAAAAAGAAGGGAAAGGCTCAAAAAGCCTGCTCTATATTATGAATCAGATTAGATACATGCAAGAACGACCGCCAAACATCATAGCAATTCTTTCTCTGTGTCGTTTTTTCATCTTTGTTTTGCCTCAGAAGTATTAGGAGGTTCCCTTGTATGCCTTTTGCTCAAAGTACTTACTAGCGATCTATGTTAAAGTGTCTCTGTAGTGCTTTTGATCTATAAATTGCTAAGTCACACTTTAGGCCACTTCGTCATGCCCGTCCTGTTTTGATTCGTTATTTTTTCTTTTGCTATGTATTGACCAGACATAAAATTTGTGATGTTGGCTAATATTTAATGGTTCTTAAATTGTCTTAGGCTTGATTTTTCATATCCTTTCCATTGCTTATACAGGTGGTGATTTTTCTTATCCTATCACATTTTGGTATTGTGAAGTGCTTGTATGTGTATTACAGTATTAGATTTCTTTGTTATTGGGGATTCATAACAAATCTGTGGTTTCAGAATTCGTGTTTTTAAATTTTGAAGTATGTTCTCTATGGGGAAAATTGGCTTACATGCCTACAACTGGTAGATGAGCTGTGGTTTTGTCTGCTTTTGTTTCCTTAAAATAATTTTGTTTTGGAAAACAAAATCAACTGTATATATTATTTTGGCCGGAAACAGCGTTTGACTTTTCTAACAAGACATTTATCAACAAATACTCCTTCAACAACTCATTAGTTTGCTTCGCGGCCATTGTTCCAAAAGATTTAGGGTTTAAGGGCAAGTTGAGAGTTGCCGCGGCCAAGCTATGCATTATATCGGTGGCGGCGACCAAGCTATGCATTATCTCAAGTGATCCCGTGTGACAATTTCGTTATCAGTAGAACCAGAACTAGGAAAAGGCAGCATCAAAGTTAACTTTGATTCAGGTGGTTATCTCAAGTGATCCCGTGCGACAACGTCATTACCAGTAGAACCAGAACTAGGAAAAAGCAGCATCAAAGTTAACTTTGATCCAAGTGGTGGAGTTCATGCCGTCGGACAGAACGAGACAGCTTAATAACAAACAAGAACAGGGAATAAATAGATAAATAAACACCTTTGAGTTAACGTTAGAAAACACTTTTCTCACCTATTTAGCGGCTATCCTGTTGATGAATAGCATTCAGCTTGGTTTTCACACATGTAGTAGAGTTATATGAAAGTCCATATCCTCTCACAAGATTTTCTCCAGTTGGGAGCACATCACGACATGCTCACCAAGCAAATAACTTCACTTTTCGGAGGAAGTCTATGAGCTCAAATGAACTTAAAGCCATTATGCTTGTGTCGCTTGTGAAGTGTCATTTGCAATCATGAATATTTATAACTTGTAATAGATAGGTTGGACTTGGACTTCAGCAATCCAATCCATTAAAGATTTAAAGATCGAATTTGAATTTCAATAATATTTTTTAGTAAAACAACAATCACATATTTATATTATTAATAAAACTCTTCAAACAGAATATAATATATGTAAATATTAATTTAATGAGATACTTTCATCAATAAAATAACATATTTTTTAATATAATTATTATTTATTGTTATTTGAGTCAAATTATCTTATCAGAGTCTAGAGTTTAACTGGATTCAAACCTCATATTAATGAATCCGTACCTATGTGACGTGGAGTTTGATTTGAATACAAAAATTGGTAATCTGATTAGGATACCGAATTATCCCGATCTAGTCCAGATCCACCACAGCCCTAGGGCACATGTGTAAATTCTCCGTCATTCACAAGACTACACCCCGCAATCTCATCCTCACCCCAAGTCCCCAACTCTTGAATTTGAATCTTGGCCAATTTGGGCTAGACGGATATTGGGCTTGTCCAGCACTAATATAGCCCAATTACTCAAAAAACTGGCCCAAATGGGCAAGGATTATCATTTTGCTTTTCACACATTTATCAGAGGGAAAAAATTTTACCCGTCAGTGGGTAATCTCAGGTGCCAAGCAAGGCATTGGGAAGAAACCTAGTGCAGGGAGTCGAGACTTCTTCTCTCTGTAGATAGAAGAAGAAAAAGAAACCAAGGAGAGAGAGAGAGAGAGGGGAAAATCTCTAATCCTCCATCTCCGATCGGAATTCTGATTCTTACATTTTTGAGAAGTGTTTTTGATCGATTTGATTAATTTTTTTAATTTTCTTTTCTCCTTCTCTTTGTTTGGTTAATTTATATTTTTGCAGGTTAATTTATGGCTGTTTAGTTGTTTGGTTTTAGCGAAATTGGCAAACCCAGTCGAAATTTGGAAGCACGGGAAAAGCCCTGATACTGCTCTGGGTAGTTGTTTGATTTCGTGGGAACCGGAAACCCTGAATAGTTGAAGGCAAAAACCCTATTTTTTTTTATGGCCAGATCGTCAGACTCTCCTTCTTCTCCTATTCATGCTCAAAATTCTCCCCGGAATCGTTCATTGCGGCGGTCGCGTGGGGTTCTCTCCCCCTCCAACAGCTCTCCTCCTCCTCTGTCACTGTCGG
>JACFYI010000136.1:312513-339545 GCA_014898755.1 Handroanthus guayacan | reverse complement strand
TTTTTTTTTTTTTTTGTTTTTTGGGTCTATTTTCTTTTTATTTTCTTATTTGCAGCCTCCTGTTTAGTAGTTTTTCTTATTATTTATTTGTCCCCGTGACTTATAATGAAAGTTTTGTTTTGCGGAAAACTAGCAATATCTTGATGTTCTTGGACAGACTTAAATCCGTTTAAAATCCGAAGCCATGTGGAAATATTTTGGCGATCGTTTTGGCGTCCAGCTCCCAAACACTAATATGTCATCAATATGCATCAATTCTGCGTTCACTCAACCCTATTTTCTTGTCTAGGACACGTACAGGGGGTGATCCCTATCCTTATACCGTGTCATATTTGAACATGTTCGAATGTGCTAAATTCCTTGGGAGTAAGATTATTTGGAGTGTCGTCTAGCATGTTTAGAATTTATAGAAGGCAAATGGCCTCTCTCGCAAACAGTGGTGTGGTGACTTAATGGTTGCTAAACAATTTGGGCTTATCTTTAGAAAGGCAGCCAAAACTAGTGCGTTGGGGCATCCTTTCCCCAAATCCATACATGTTTCAACAAGTCTTACTATAACTGGTTTGTCTGGAAATATACGGCCCCACATTTTTCCACCCGTATCTTGATGTCATCGAACTCAACACAAATGGGGTAGCCAAAGGAGGAGATTCACGCATGGGAGCTGGAGGCTTGCTTTGGGATAGTGATTGAAATCTAATCATGGCAAATGCCTACAACCTCAAACACGGAACACAGTGGTAGTTGAAATCACTGTGATCTCTAAGGGGCTCCAATTGTGCGTTGCAGATTGATATGATAGCATGTGGACAGAGATGGACTCAATGGCTACCAAACAACTAATTCGAGGAGGGGGTGATGGCTTCTAGATGACTAGATACCATCTTAAAAGTATCAACAAATTAGGCTCAGAACGATATTGAAATCACATATGTCTTTTGTGAAGGAAATAGGTTTGTTGATAATCTGGCAAATTTGGCGTGTGACTATGATATTGCCCAAATAATCCACCCTAGAGCAGCAAGCCGCATGCTAAAAGGATTAATTCTCACGAATACTTTCTTTTGGTTTTAACGGCGCTTACACTCAATCTAATGTTGAAGATTAACTATTGACTTTGGAATTGATTCTCTTTTGATTACGAAAGTTGAAAATCAACTATAGTTGTGGGGTCCTTTGCCTCGTTGGGTGCGCTAACCTGATAGGTCATTATGCACGTGCAAGACTTGCTCACATGGAAAAATTTTATTTTGAGCATTTTTCATTGTTTGCATTATTTCTAATTTTTGAGAATTGTAAAGGGAATTTGCAATCCTCATTTATTTTCGCATATACCATGTAAATTTCCTTCATTTTCAGTAATAAAACGATAGAGGTCTGTTAAACCCCTGTCATCATAATTTAGTTTTTGAAAGAAAAAGGTAAAAGACTATCATGAAAATAAATAGCATTATGTAGTTGGTAAAAGCTCATATGCTATTAATAAGACTTGTCGACGGCGCCGCCACTTCCTGGCCAATTCTTACCAGATATGTATTTTAGTTTTAGCCGTAAATTGGTAATTACTCGTCTCTGTTAATTGTTAATTAACTGTAAAAAAAGAAAAAAGTAATTTTGTGGGGTTAAACTCAAGTGCTAAGTAAAGCATAGGAAAGAAAACCTAGTAGAGAGAGGGTGTCTCCTTTTTCTCTCCGTAGAAGAAAGAAAAGGAAAACTGAGGAAATCTCATCCTCCAGCTCTTCTCTTTAGAGTTCTGATCGGATTCTGATCCTCAATTCTTTTTGGAAAGTTCTTCTGATCTATTCGATTCAATTTATTCTTTTTAGTTTTGTTTCTCTTCAATCTGTTTTTCTTCTTGTTTTTCCTCAAATTTTTGTCAGATTAACTGATGATGAGTCAGTGAGATTGTTGATTCTACTCAGAAACTGTTTTATACAAAGCGTTTTTCGGACGCTTTGATCTTTTAGTTTTTGGATTATATTATAGTTAAATCCCTTTAACCCCAATCGGGACAAGAAAGACCCTATTTTTG
Source organism: Handroanthus guayacan (assembly GCA_014898755.1). Classification (NCBI taxonomy): domain Eukaryota; kingdom Viridiplantae; phylum Streptophyta; class Magnoliopsida; order Lamiales; family Bignoniaceae; genus Handroanthus; species Handroanthus guayacan. The sequence goes on along the minus strand of JACFYI010000136.1, from coordinate 337,513 downwards.
CAATCGGTGAAAGTTTGTTTGAAGGCGTAGTTCCAACGCTGTTCTGGGGTTATTTGAATACGAGAAAATCGAAAACACCGTTGTTTGAGGAAATAAACGCTAATTTTTTATGGCGACGGCTTCTAACACTTCCTCTGCTCCCGTTCAAGCACGAAATTCTCCTCGGAGTCGTCAGTCGCGGCGGTCCTCGGCGGCGCGTGGCATTCCGTCCACTGCTGACAGTTCGCCTCCTTCTCATTCGTTGTCAGGAATCGTTGATCAGGAACAATTTGTGACTTCCTCTGATTCTTTTCCTTCCTCTAGTTCTTTCGCTGAGGATGATTCCACTGCGGATTCTCAGCTTGAAAATATTGATAATGGTGGTGCAGCAAAGAAGCCAGCTTGGAACAAGCCATCGAATGGGGCGACTGCTGAGGTTAGTGCTGTGATGGGTGCAGATTCTTGGCCTGCTCTCTCAGAATCTGCCCGTGCTTCTCCTAAATCTTCTTCAACGAATTCTCTCAAATCTCTCTCCCACGGATCAAACTCTGTATCACAGGTTTTATTCGTACTATCAATTGCATTTTTTTCCTTAAATTTTTTGCGCTTTTTTCTTGTATTATATCATTTATTGCATTTGTCATCAAGTGTTTGTTCTGTTGTAACATTAATTTTTTGGTTATTATACTTGTCTGGCGTTGATGATCCAAACACTGTCACAGGTTTCATTCTCACCATGATTTTTTTGTTTTGTTTTGTTTCGTTTTTTTGTTTTTTTTTTTTCATGTGTTAAATTACCCATCATATTTATTGTCCACTGTGTGTTTGTTCTGCTGTAACAATTTTTGGTTTTTATACTTTCATGGCTTTCATGACGTATGGTATTACTGGTTTTTCTGTGGTACTACTGCTCGAAAATTTTAACCTTATAAATTTTTGTATTTTTCTTTCCTTTTCTTTCTTTCTTTCTTTTATTTTCCCTTTTTTTTTTTTCCCAATTCGTGGCTCTTGCGCTTTTTCCATGTGTTATTGTCTCATTTATCATCTACTGTGTGCTTGTTCTGTTGTGTCTTTAATGCTGAATGGTATTATTGGTTTTTCTGTTGTTACACTGATATGAAAAAATTTAAATTTGTTTACTTGTTCATAGGAGATGTCAGTGGGCTCTCTGTCTTCACCTAAAGAAGCTAATGCTATAATCTCAACCCCAAATTCAAGTTCAAATAATGTAGTCCCCACTCGCCAGAGGTCCATGAAGCGGGGTGGTGGCAGTTCAAATCACAGCAATACGCCAGCTAACAGTAGCTTATCTCAAGCACCACCTGCGCAGGGTGCTGTGGTCGAAACATCCTCTTCTCATGCAGGGAAATCTAGTGGTTCCGTTGGGGAATCTTCTAGGGATAACACCAGGGATGCTGGGCACAGAGGAGGATCTCATAGTGGAAATGAGCAGCAGTCGCAGCGTAGTTCTTTTAGAAGGAATAATAGTGGGCCACAATCTCGTGGTGATGGTTCTTACCATCATAACCATGGTGGAAGACGTGATCAAGATCGTGGCAAGCAGGACTGGGGTAATCCTCATCGAAGGGAAAGCCATGCGCCCCAGCAAAGAGTTAGTTCTAGGCCCTTCCTGCATGGACCACCTCCAAATGCACCTTTTGCTCATCCTCTGGCTCCTCCTGTAGGCGTACGACCCTTTGCAACTCCCATGGTTTACACAGGTGACTTTCCTGCCTTTGGAATCGTGCTTTATATATATATGTATGTATGTATGTATGTATATTCATATGTATCTGTGTTTTATGCTACTTGCAGAAGTGCCATCACATTTATATTACGTCCCTGGGCTTCATCCAGATTCATTCAGGCCCATGCATATGGTTCCTATTCCACCAGCATATTTCCCAATGCCTGATCCTCACTTGCCTTCCAAGATAGTGAACCAGATTGATTATTATTTTAGGTATTGTATTATTTGTTGGGTTTATTTTATTGATCTAGCTTCTCACTTTATGGGTTCTGCCGTGTGGAGATTTTGATTACCTGTTTCTCACTTTTGCCTTGCAGCAATGAAAACTTGGTAAAAGACACATTTTTGCGCCAGAACATGGACAATGAGGGATGGGTTCCAATTAGGTTAATAGCAGGCTTCAAGAAAGTAAGTTGGCTGCAACTAATAACTCTTTGACTGCTTTGTTTTGTTCAGTCTTTAATCTATATGCTGATTCTTGATAGATTAATCTGTTATAAACTCTCTATCCACACTGAGAAGCTTCTGGAGATATCTGTAAGTGTCTTGATGAAAAATGGGCACTAGAGAGTCTAGAGTTGTCCAAGAAATAGGAATAAATAACACCCAGGAGATCATTTCTGGAAGAAAACCTCGAGACTGCTTAGTTGAGATTGCACATGAAGAAAAAGTGGAAGAGTTGAGAAAGGATCAACTAAACTAAAGTTTGAGGGAAAAATTGATTTGATAGAGGTTTTAACTTTTAAGAGAGAGATTAAATTAAGAAGCAGTAACACTAAAACCTCTTTGGATCAATTCTATTAAAGTTTTTAGACAGGTCAGTGGCAGAGCTTGCAGGTATTATGTATGTTATTGGCTGAGTATTTCTTGTCCCTTTTGGAGTGAATACTTGTGAAAAACCTTGACAATGGTAACTTTTTAAAATAAGGCTGCAACACTGGGAACTTGCAGAAATGGTAGGAGAATTTATGAATTCCTTTCTGGATGCGGTCCATATCTAGATTTGAAAATGAGAGAGCAAGAAATTCCAGGTAATGAACCTGAACGCCGTGGGCATCGTACTTGGGGTTAAAAGAGAATACAGTCTTTGAAAGTAAAGCTCACCGACACCTTTTTCTGATTATTGCTTCAAAGAGTTACATGGATTGTGGATTATGATGATCCCTATGTCTAGACATCTAACTCTGATTTGGTAATTAGATTCGTCTACCGAAGATAGTTACTACCCGTAAATCGCATAATCCCTCTTCCAGAATGCTGGAAAATACAGATTTCCATAAGATTAGTGAGATAACCTGAACCTAGAAATTTAAATTATTATGGATGCACGTTTAGGTTGATTTCAGCTATAGGCATTACTATGAAATAGTGTAGCACACAGATATGTTTTTGATGGAATGGCTGTGGAACCTTAGATTAATCAATTTATTATAAGTTGAAAGTTCGGATGATTTTATTTATTATTATTTTCTCGACCTCAAGTAGTTCAGCATGGTGTAAAGGTTGGGTTTGGTTTTTGTTTTTGTTTTTGTTTTTTTGCTTCTTCTTTCCCCTCTCCTTATTTACAATATCTGACTCTGGTATTTTGGTTATTTGTAAGATAAATCACCACTTAGACTCAAATCTTTATTTTTCTCTTGTGGATATGCATTATATTTGTTGTTTGACAGTGTATTTTTAAGCTTTGTTGTGAATGTTTCAATTTTTTGTCGTTACAGGTTATGCAGCTAACAGACAATATTCAGCTTATCCTGCATGCTATACAAGGTTCAAATGTTGTGGAAATACAGGTGAAAAATATAGTTAAACAAAACTTTCATTCAATTCACATATCTATCGCAGCTATGCAAGCACATCTTTCTTGTAAGGTAGGGTACTTCTCTAATTATATTGCATAAAAAATAAATCTGTTAGATAATCTATCTTCAGCCAAATCTTTGAATAACCAATTTTTCTATATTTTTATCTTATCATACGATCTAGTCTTTAAATATGCATTGCTGATATCCTGTCGACAGTATTAGTTTCTTCTTCAACTGATATTCATTAGTTAATATCTCATCCCTTTTGATTTGCAGGGTGATAAAGTGAGGCGTAGAAATGATTGGTTTAAATGGATAATGCCACCTATGACAAGTTCTCAGTCGATTAACACATTGGGTGAGAATAGGCTTGCAGCACATCTCAACACTGTTACACTGGATGAAAAGGCGGCCACATAGAATGCATTAGCGTCTTCTGGGGACATGAAAGCACTGTCACAGGCTATGACGACGAGCATATTAATATTTTAAGATTCGTACTGAGCTTTTGTAGTTGATATACTACTGATAAATTGGCGGATTTTTGTTTCTCCCTACCTCTATTTTTTTTTTTTTTTTTTTATTTATATACACCTGGTTTTTTATATGAATTTTTGGTGGAAACTTATGAAAGATTGAACACCTTACACCAGAAATATTATTACGATTTATCCACGATTGTGCATCTTAATACGAAATAATAGGACTTTTTGGTAAAAAAGAAAGGAGGAGAAAATAAAAAGTAATAATGAACATAGGTTGCAAACACTAATGAGCATGAATCAGGTGCTTGTGTTTTCATAGGAGGGCTTTTCACTTTTAGTACTTTTTGACTCGGGTGAAAATAAACATGGCATTGAGGGTGCGCAACCGGCGAAAAACAAAAATTTGGTTTGATTAATAGAATTTTTCAGATTTCTATGCAAAATGGAAAATTGTATAGTAGAAGAGGCCTTGATGTAGTTCTATTTTGATCGGAAAATATTGGTTTCTTTGAGGTGAAAACTGAAAATTGAAGGAGAAAACAGGGTTGTTTGGTTTGATTTCTTCGGTTTAAGACATTTGGTGAAAGAATAGGTTGTGTGTAGAAAGAGCATGTTGTTAGAACAGGTAGTTGGGGCTGTCTGAAAAAGGGTCAGGTAGTAAAAGTTCAATATTAAATACTCCATTCTTTAATTGCCACATGTATTTTTTGAAAAAGTTTGTAAATAAATATTTGTGTTTATTTTCAGATGGTTTTCTCTTCTATATTTTCCTCCCAAATTCCTCCCACTAAAATTTCCACTATTTTCTCCTACATTCATATGCATATGTTTAATGATTTCTTCTCCACATTTTTCTCCAAATTCCTACTAACGTCTTCAATGTATTTCCTCTCCATATTTTCCCCCAACATCATATATATATATATATATATATTTTAATTAAATAAATGTATAACTAGATTTTCTTCTCTTTATTTATTTGAATCATCTATTTTTGAGTATATTTTTTTTAAATAATATAACAAAGTGTCAAAATGATGATAATAAAAAATATCATAACTTCTATAATTTATTTGGTTGGATTAAAACGAACGATATAATTTTTTTGGTTTTTAAGTTTGATTTTGATTAACTAGGCAAAAAACTAAACCGAATGGATAATTGAAAAATTCTAAATATGAAAACAAAAAATCAAACCAGATTCTTCTTGTTCGACTTTTTTAATTTTTGGTCAATTCAGTCGGTTTTTCAATACACTTCTAGTTTTATGTAATGATTTATCTATTGTTCATGCCAAGTTATACTTTTGGCTCCTAGTTTCTTGCATTTTGCTTTTAATTTATCATTTATTGCAGTTTATTTTATTTTGTAGTCATTCATTTTAATTCATATCCTTGTATTTAGAACATCTTGGTACTCTAAATGAAATTTATTTACTAAACATTTTTACAAAAATTTCAATTTCAAACTTGGTTGGATATAAATGAGGAGCTCTCCTTATTTATACTTTTCAACTCTGCTATTGGACTCGGCAGATCTGAAATGATCTAATGGTTGAAAGACGATGTCAAGAAACTTTCTATACCATTCATGCAAGTTGTTAGCATATTATTTATATTTTATGCACTTTTGTATTATTTGAAATTTCTCTAAATTATAACGGAATATTCTACTGTTGCCCCATATGAATTTGGCTAAAATGCACAAGCCATCGTCAGTGAATTTGGCAACTTGTCGACTGTTAGCAAATTAAGATACTTAACTTACATAGTTTAATGTGTCTTCTTTATATAAAGAATCATTTTTCATACTTGTGCGATTTAAAATTAAAATTTAAAGTTAATTAATTTAATAAAGTTAGTTTTGACTTAGGAAAAAGATATTCACTTATTTTAAGGAAGGCCGTTGTTCTATATGTTAGCATTGGGGGTTTATTTACCCATCAATAATAAGTATTTATGTTTTAGTAAAGTAAACCGAGTCATCATACCAACTTTAGGAAAATGGAACTACTAGCTCTAATCCATTTAATAATTAAAAGTTGCATTTTTTATTATATTATATTGTATCGTAGTGTGGATCAAGATTACTTGGCATCAGAAATACCATAAGAAAAGATGAAAACTACGCCAAAAGTCTCTCGTATCCTGGAAGTCCACATTTTGAAAGGTTACCTAAACTAAATATAATGATTATGACTAGCAATGCAAACAAATCGAGCTACCATGCAAGCCCAGCAAGTTAGCTCAAATAGCATTTGAGCCAAATATTATACTTTATGAACTCATGACATCGTTTGATTTTCAAAAAGTATAATTATGTAAATATTTTTGCACTCAAGCTCGAGCCTATGCTCGAACATAGTAAAATAATTGAGCTCGAACTTGAACTGGGCCCCATTTTTCTCAGCCCATTGAGATCGATGATTTTGATTCAGGTTCGAGCAAGGAAAATAGTCAAGGCTCAGCTTGGTTCAAATCAGTCGATTGCATCCCTAATCACAAAAGACAACCTATCCAGCACAAATGATCTCCTTTGTCCCCAAGGTTCAAAGGGTAGATTGAGAAAGATTGAGACGAAGGCAAATTATCTGAGGCTAGAGGAGGCAATTAAAGTACTAGTAGCTGCACCGACATTATCCAACCATTGATCGTTCAAAAACCACTTCACATAGACTATCCCAATGGAAAACACACAGATCAGATGAGGCTAATGTTTAGAGGGTGCCCAAACTAAGCAACATACAACATGAGAACAATATGCGCGGGACGATGGGGGAGTAGCGTCACAAGTCAAAATTTGCTTTACACAAAATGATGATGTAGCACAACGACAAAACTCAAACTAGAGCTAAAATCTACACAAATATTACTAATACTATATGGAAAAATTCTACAACAGCGGGTTCATCGAACAAATAGAGAAACCCTACATATACGAGTGAAGAAATCAAAGAACCGGTCATTCATATAATATACAGAGGAAAAGTATCACAGGTCTCTTCTACACAATGGGCACGAACCATGTCTTACCAGCCAAGTGTCGATGCAAGGTAGATGAAACATGTGGTGGCAATGTGGCAACCGACGGACGGTCTCCCCCAGTTGGAAGTCCTATATATTGGAAAGCCAGAGAGGGGTTTTTCAAATTGGTTCCAATGATCAATAAAAGGAAGACTGTTAATGGAGCTCGCTACAAGAAAACACCCCTTCCCTAAAGGAAAGGTCGTAATGGATAGGAGTTCATATCAAATAGACGACATTTGTGATGGATATGTGCCGGAATACCAACAGATTTAACAAAGACGCAATCTATAGATAAACTATAGTGCTTGTGACGAATTTGTAATGAATTTCTTTAATAATTTTTTGGTTGTGATGAATATTCCATTGGAGAAGGTAGTTTAGTAAAGAATTTCGATTCCATCATAGGACAAATAAGTGACAAGACATATATTAATGTGACGGAACAAAATCAATCATAGAACCACGTTAGTGAGGGATTTTATTATTTGTGTGGTGAAATTTTCCATTAGTGAATGGGTGTTTTCTTGTAGTGAAGAGAGAAACCACAAGAATACCTGAAGGCACACTGAGCAAGAAACTCCATCTCCCGATGTATCGGCACTCTCATCTCCGGTAATCGTAAATTTTGGGATCTTTTCAACGGTGTCTACCAACAAGCCTTTCGCCCCACCAATGTCGAAAATGTTGGGGACTTCCTCAAACGTTGCTTCGACAGCTCCCATCTGATTAACAAAAAGAACTTAAGTCAGTAAAGAACAATGCTTAGAATTAAAGGTGCAGTAGTAATTGTAACCATACAGCCAGATACCCGTACCTGACTTTGCACTGCACTGAGCATAGCAGGACCAATACGTTCACGAACAAGTCGACCACTTAAAAGGCTCGCTATCACATCAATCTGTACATTTCAGATTATCCATTATAAGATCTTGAGGACTATAAATCAAAATAGTCATATCTTTTGAATTTTGGATTGTTTCAAAGGATTAAACAGTTCAATTAACAAGAAATGCAATGATCATCTGAATAAAACTTATTGCTCACCAAATAAAGGAGACACCCTAAACCAGATTCATCCGACTGCCATAAAAGCAGCGACGATTCAAAGACCTCAATAGAGAAAACAGCCCCCGAGATGGCCCCTACCGAAGCCCCTCTAATGAACCCGCTCTCTGTCTCTTGGCCTATAAGCGCTCCCGTCATTGCTCCCAATAAAGTACCCACTGCAAACACAAGGGACAACTCCTTCATTAGCTTAAATCAAGAACAAAGAAAAATTTCAGTCCAAAAATGCATGTGCCAGTACAGAATTCTTCAAAACAGCCATCAATTTTTGTGATCTCTGGCATAATAATGCATACTGGAAAATTCTCTTAGTTCTTTGAACCTCAAAACCGCATTTTTCCTATTCTTCCCCAAACAGCAATAAAATCCCCAATTTGGAGCAGAATTACAAAACCTAATTCCCGATTCCAGGCAACAAGAACTCATCAACGTAAAATGAAGCAATTGGCGTGACAAAAACACAAAAAACCCAAACCAGAATCACGAAACCCTCATATACACGCATCGCAAAAATGCAGAAAACCGGATCAAACACACCATATTTCTCAACAAACTAAAGACAACCATGAAGAAATCCAACAGAAGACTAAAATCACTCACCCAAGGCAAAGAAAAAGGTGAAAATTGCAGAAAAAACATTCCCAACTACAGCAGAAACCGCACATCGAACAAAATCTTTGATCTTATTGACTAACGACCCAGATGAAGAATAAGATTCTGCTGATTCCCCTGCTTCTGATGATGATGATGAAGGTGGAAAAGAATGAGACGGGTACGCGTAAAACTCCATTGATTCATCAAACGGCAAAGACGAACACTTCCCTTTGTTCAGGTGATTAAGGAACCAGCTGTAAATAAATCTGTCCCTGCTACCCGTGTAGCTTTTATAATATATATACATGAAAAAAATAATATATAATCTATGGGTGTTACAATAATTGAATAGTTGTATTATGAATTATTACATTATTAATGTTATATTTAGTACGTGTATTTATGGAGAACTACTTGCAAATATCTTTCAATCCTTAGCATACAAGACAAGACGACACTACGAAGTTTAAATTTAATATTTGTATTTTTTTTCTTAGTTGTAGTCAGGGAATATTTCACGGACGTCTCCTGAGATTTGGCATAATTATACAAAGACTCCCTATATTCAGTGGCAACTCTAAAATCTTGATTCAGTAGAATCCCTTCAAAATATTATTAATTGAAAAAAATTATCTCTACCAAAAAAAAATATGGTGAATTGTCATACCAAAACATATATTGTGATAAAATAATTCAAAATATTCATATATCCGATAATACAAAATATTATGAAAAGATTAACAAAAGAATTCACTAAAATACTATTAAATTAATAAAAACATGAAATTTTAACTCACTAAAATGGCTTGAGATTGACAAATTGGTTGAAATTTAATAAGCACAAGTCATTAGTAGAATAATTTGGTTTGAATTCAAATATTGATCAAAGAAAACAAAAATAGTCAAATTAAAAGCCTCTTCAAACTTTAAACTTTAGTTCTAGATGGCCCTTTCCATTCCAAACTTTTTATATTCTACCGTCCTACACTTTTATTTAGCGATTTACTGCCAATTTGATAGTAGACTCCCATATATATGTATTTTATAATCTAGTATTTGAAAATATCACACACACACACACACTATAGTTTTTTTTTAAAAAAAAGTGGGGTCGTGGGAACCCACTAACCCCAAAGTGGAGTCATCAATGCCTATATTGTATAAAATTATAATAATACTTCATATCGTTAATTCAATTGACAAAAAAAATAATAAAATATGCGTAATGTTGCAATTACTGGAAACTTAAGATTTTTTTTTTCCCCTTAATGATGAGAAGCTTGTAGTCGCTAATTGACGGTGAGATTTGGGTAACCCTTAAATTCATACATGCATGGACCAGGTAAATTGCACTGAGCATACCCTATGTGACGGGCTAATGTTAGGACTCAGCAGAGGTTTGAACTTGGATGGTTCATGAAAAATTTCAACCCACAAATTTCGCTTGTTCTTTTGATAAAATTTAAGAATATCAAATCATCATGAATTTTATTTATAATATTTTAATCAATATATTAAATTTTAAGCAAGGGTGAAGTTTATTTATAATATTTTAATCAATATATTTGATTTTAAGCAAGGGTGTCATATGACTTGTGTGAGTCAAATTGAATATGTCCGTATGGAAAATTATTAGTTTGGGACTTTCCAAGAAGGTAAAGGTATGAATAGAATTAAGAAAAGAGTTGATATTATGTTTGGACAACATATATTTATATACATACTAACATACATGCATGTGTATATATGTATATGTGTGTGTGTGTGTTTTGACAAAATTGAATATGACAGGAGATGAAAATTCATCAAAACCCACCAAGTTTCTTTGCCTTATTAATGGCTTCTGCCCCTTTTCCATCACCCGACCTAGCTGAGGGCAAGGAAATTTCAAGGCTACTCCATTTAATATTCTATTTAATGTAGTATAATTCGACATTTTTGTCTCTCTCATTTTTTATTTTTAATCCCCGAAAGTCTTCTTTTTCGCCCAAGAGACTTTTTCTGTGTATAATTAATTTCAAAGTTTTCTACAATTTCAATCTAAAATTCAAATCTTCATTAATTCCGAATACTCATGGTGCTTGATTTGAGAACGGAACATTATTTAGAACAAGAAAATGACATGCGCTCACACATATATATGTTGTAATTATAGGACCACCATGGCTGTGTAAATCCCACAATACACCGCTAGCATATGGCTGTGTAGTGTATATATATAATACATTGGTCGACCGCGATCACTACAAAAAAATATAGCATAAATGACAAAAAATTGAGTGACAATGTAAAAATTGTCACTAATTTTATAGAAAAAGTGACAAAGAATTATACTTTTCCACAAAAAGTGATTTTAACAAATTAAATAGTCATAATAATGTATTTATATTGTCACTCTGGACAATTAGTAATACATGTATAGTGACTACCAAGTGACAATGAAAATCTTGTCACTAAAGTGTAGTGATAATTTTTATTATCATCAGATTGTCACTATAAATATGTCACTAATTGTTTATAATGACAATTTACAACATTATTTTTTATTACTAATGAACTATATAGTGACAATACAAAAGTTATTTCATTTAAAATATATAATTAGTGACAAGATGCAAGTTATTATCATTTAATATATATTATTAGCGACTATATTTATATTGTTATACAATTTTTTATTACTCTTATTCTATTTTTTTTTAGTGGATGGCGAACAAGAATATAAGAGAAAATAGAAAAACAAAAATTGTGGCCATTAACGTGGCCGAGTGGACTATGATTTTCTTTTTAAAATTTAAGTTATTATTTAATTTTTCTAAAGTTATTAATATTTGTATTTTGTAAATTTTTTGCATTTGCAATCTGGTTCGCAAATTGATTCACTTAATTTTGCAGATTGTAATTTAGAATTGAAGTTGAATTTAAGTTTTTAAGAAACAAGTTCCGAAGAATTTTTGAGAGTTTGAAGTGTTGAAAGGGACTATGTAGGGAGAGAATGAATTTTTTTGGATCGGAGGGGAGTTGATAATGAAAGGGTAAAATTGTCCAAATATTGTCAAAATATACTGCATCTAGTAAAACACGTATTGCACATGACAACTCCCTTCTGAATAAAATAATTACTAGGTATACTGTATACATTATTTAATATGTTATGCAATATTTTTAATTACAAGGCTATAATCATGTTCTAGTTTAATTATATAATGAACTAATATATATATATATAACCTAATCTGTACGTAACTTCTTTGTATGATAACAATCTTTAATTGTTGTTCTGTAAATAATATTTTAAGGAGATGTTTGATAGCGGTTATAAAGATGAATAGGATTATTTTTGTGATTCCTCGTAGTTCCTCTAGTATTTCATTATCAATATTTGGTTGGCTTGCTATAATGGTACATCTCACACCATTTCTTCTAATTTTAATATTCCCTAATTCCCCTAAAATATATTAGTATGGGTGATAAAATTTTAATAATGATCCTAAAATTATAACTACTCAAATGAAATGGACTTTAATTTAATTAGATATGTAAATATACTATTTTAATGTTATCTAAAACTATGTCATAATTATCAAACCCAAGGTCCATTTATATGTCCTTCAATTTGATAAGGCCACTAATTAATACAATCAATTTGGTACGATCTATCAAAGAGCCCCTTACTTTAAAAATTTGTATATGATAAAAACATTAACCAGCATTTTTGGGAATAACAATCAAATAAAGAGTAATAAATAGACTATTAATGGTTAGAAGAATATGCATAAGCATTCAATTCGAATTTATGAATGATCCTTCGAATTAGACATGGATAGAATTAATATTATGATCGAATCTAAGGTGCTCTATTGAGCAGGATTATCCAGGACATGAGATTACAAATAAGTGTTAGCATCGCAGGGGATTGACTAACGAAAATCATCCGATACTCAAGTCAGTGGTCTAATCTATCTGAAGCCCACCAGAGAGACTTATTTAGTTATGTTTGTCCATGAGTATTTATAGGACTTATCATATGTTAGAACTAGTAAGATTGACATGACAAGATCTTAGCTGTCAAACTCTTTTTCTAAGTCCACACAAGATCTATTTTTATTGATAAGATCGAATCAACAAAACCTTACATGCACCATGTCTTACAAATCTTGCTCAAATTAGGTCCCAAGCCTACTACCCATATTGATATCTACAATAAACTTAATAATTAAGTCACCCTAAGTATTTTATTCAATACCACAATAAATTGCAAACCCCCATTAATATTTTAAGTGATGTTTAGTGTACTTTTTGTAGCAAACATTTTCAAAGAGACATGAAGGAAAGGGATATGCCTCTTTTTTGACAAAATTGAGAGCGTGTTGTGCAAGGAGTTCAAATGGTCCACTAAAAATCACATGTTACCAATTCTCCCCTTTGCTTTCACTTTTTTTATTTTTTTTTAGGTCCACTAGTTGGAAAAAATCAATATCTACAAATTGAAGACCTCTAAGACTTTAATGCCAAGTGGGGGCCTATTTTTGCAGTTTGAATTTCGAGAATATGGTGACAAATTACTGGTGAGAATAAATATTTATGTAACGGAATGGTTTTAGATTATAAAATATTATAAATAATTATATTATTAAAGAACCGTTTTGCCTTTCTTTTTTTTTTTTTGTTAAGTCGAGATAATAGGAGTAGAGATGGTAATGGAATGGGTCTAATAGAACCCGAGACTCGCCCTGTCAAGATTTTTTTGGACCCAAATCCTGGCACGACTCACCCCGAAAATTGAAAACCTGAGACTCATCCCGAAACCCATTTGTGAGTGAATTTATCCAAACCCATTTTTGTACGTACTTAAGTAGGAGTGGGGAATGGGGATCGAATTCAAAATGTGCACCTCTTCTATAAAAAAGTAGAGGCAGTGTCACTTCGTCTAAATAGTAGCATAAATTACAGAAATAAATTTGAATATAATCCAATGCTTGAATATTTATTATGATCAACAAAAGTACTAGCATGATATTTAAAATGGTAACATTAATATACTAATATTTTAATAACAAATTAATTAGAAAATATCAACTTATCAAAAATTATTTTCATTATTATGAGATAAAGATAGTTAGTGATCTAAAACTCTTTCTTAGATAAATAGTTAAGGATTAATAACAACACATAAGAATATATATATATATATATAATTCAGTATAAATAGGTAAAAATTATTACATAAAAACAACTAATGATATGCATATATACATATATCCATATATTAATTATATGACTACATATAACATATAGACTCCATGAGATTATCACACTACACTAAATTATATGTAGACTTCCATCGACATTTTAATCAATGAGAATTTAGTTAGTAGAAGGGTCTAATAATAAAAGACTACAATTGGAAGTTCAGTAAATATATGGGAGATAATGATAATTTTTAAACCTCATGGAAATTATGATAATTAGGCCAAACCTTAGGGAATGTTCAGGTGACTATCCCTTTGTAGTTCGCTTTCACTATATTGGCCTATGTAAAAGTGCTCATAATAGCATGATCAACTTCTATTTTCTTTCTAATTATCTTCTACTTTTCATTTTTCATTTTTTCTTTTTTCTTTTTCTTTTTTTTTTTTTTTGGATAAAAACTTTTCATCTTTCGCTGCTAGTATAATATTTCAGGTAAAATTTTCAGTGAGAGTTTCGGTAGCACATGTGGGTTGTTCGGCAAAGTAGTCTAAAATTATGTGATCTTATTGCTATCTTTACTTTACTACTGTCATTGCACTTTTAGCGTCCCTTTGGTTGCTTCCTGTTTATGATCAATTTTGAGACTCATTATCAAAATTCTACAGAACTTGTATGAATAAAACCTTATCTTTAAATTATGCTTCAAAATGAAGAGTCCAAAACTAAAAAAGTTTTGGCTGTAGAAGGTCTTTAGCAGTCATGATTAGAAAATACAACTTTTTACAGTCCAAAAATTTCGCAATCGAACCATCTGTCTATAACTTAGAAAACTCTAACTCAAAACTTAATTAAAAAACTTGATTCAAAGTCAAATTCTAATAATCTCTTACCAAATGTGTCACTTCCTTTCTCTTGGTATCAATATGCAATGCAATATGTATAAACGTTCCTATTTGCAAGTAGTTGTGCTTTTTAGCAAAATTTATCTCCTTTTAGGCATAAACCATTAATAACACTAGCATGATAGTGTCCAATGCTCGTCTATAGGTTTAGGTGGTGTTTGCAATAATTTATGTAACAGCATAATCACCTACTTTTGCTGAAAATTGAAAAAAATCGGATTATAATCAAAAGTACATGGTGTTTGGAAATCATCAAAATAATTCACTGTAAGTTGTAGTATTTTGAATTATAATCACTTATTTTGATGAAAAATAGCTTACAGCACCCATAAGCAGCCCCAAAGCTGCTTATGAGATTATGGTTTATTGATGATTACTATTAGAAAACTTACAGTAAAAACAGTGAAACCAAACACTTAAAAACAGCTTTTAGCAGCTCATAATTATATAAGTGCTTATAATAAGTAGTTTCAAACACCCCCTTAGTCAGCCCAAGTTCCTGATCCTAATAGCAAAAAGAAAAATATGTGAGTGGTTACAAAACTATGTTATCATGGTAACATGCATTGCAATGTCGAGCTCCTAAGAATTAGGTTTACAAGTTGGCAGAGACGGAGCCACGCGAGGCTAAAGGGGACTGCCCCTTAAAATGCGGAATTCCAATTTTCATATATCAATTTAAATAAAGTTGTAACTTTCTCAGGCCTAAAATTACAAAATTTGTCACTGTTAAAATATTTAATATATATGATAAAAGTAAATGAAAATGTATCTTTATTTTTGAAAATTCAATCTCGTCCCCTTTATCAAAATTCTTAACTCCGTCCAGTAATTAGGAGGAGGTTGAGAAAATTCAATTAGAAGTTAAGGTTCAACTTGGAGAAAGTTTAAAAAGTTCAATTACACACATGAGATCAACTTGAGTTACACGCTTGGGACCAGGTCCAAATACTAGACTTTCAACACATGAAAACTTTTCTAGTATGTCTTGAATGAACATTAATTAGGCACTGCCCGCTGCCCACGAACCAACGTATGTCACTTTGAATCCTCTATTTTATTTTATATTTTATCTCATACTTTATTATATGTGTAAATGTCAATTGTGTTACATTCAAAACTTTATATTTTCATAAGAAATTTTTTTAATATATTTTTGGTCCAATTCGAAAGTTGTGATTTTAAGATAATTCAGTTCTGTAAACATTAAATTATACTTTCTTTTCTTTTTGTGTTAGAATGATTTTGCGATTCAATATAAAATTTAAGAGAGGCATAATATGAAATAAAATTTTGTTTAATAATCAGTCCACATTACCAGTTTGTTTTTATTACATGTTCTAATATTACTATCCATAAAATTTGGAAAAGATAAATTGAAATAATAGAGAATTTTCTATTTTTCTATGTTCAAATTTAAGTCATCCACACATGAATATTCAGCGAGAAAATAATAGAAAGTAAAAATAAGATGCTGAGACTTAAGTTCGTTAATTAACTTGAGCTATAAATATCTTTAGTAGAGGCCTAATTATTATAATTTATGCAACTACTTTTTTTTTTTCTTTTTGCAATATTTTCCGTTGTTTATTGGCAATTAATTATTTTTAGTGGTAGCAATGGCATAGCCAAAGAAAATTGTCACAGGTGTTATTAATTAGCTAGAATTGCTATTAAAATTTACATTAATAAGAATAAAACTAAATCTATTAAAACATAAATAAAAATTGTAACTTTATTCTTGTATATATTATATTATTGCAGCAAATTTAATAGAAGTGATGGGCAGTGGGCTTATATTTGAGATCTTATTATTGTTAATTGTCAAAAGAACGATTTTAATGCTGGACCCATCATTATAAGAATTTTTTATTTTTTATTTTTTATTTTTTTTTGAGTAGTGTCGTTTAATTTATAGAGAAAAATCAATAACTTGTAAATTCTAAACATATTAGAGGAGATGCATAGGATTTCCGTGGGGTTATTGCACCTTACTATCTCTCATGTAGCTTTGCCCATGAGTGATAACATAAATTAAGTTTAATATTATTTTTAATTTTAAGTTTAATACTTTCTAAGATATTTATATACCAATTGGAACGGTTAAATGTAATTTAAAAATAAATATAGAAAACGCTATCGTCTTCTGGATGACGTGGTACGGCCTCCTCCTTTCACATGAGAGGTGTAAGTTCGAATCCCACCAGTAGCATGTTGGTCTTTATCTACTGTATAGTAGTATTTATCTACTGCATGATAATTTATAAAATTTATCTTGTATTTAGTTCTTATATTTGATCTTTGAAATATATTCATGCGATGATATTAATATAATGATTATATCTAAACGTTTCTCTCTGAAAAAATATATATATAGAAAGTTGAAGCCCGAGTCCCTAACCAAAGTTGTGATTTTCCTTTTCGGAAACCCAAGCCCAACTCAGCCTTTCAACTCGAAATTGCATCGTAGTTTGGGTTGGGAACTTGGGTTAGGCTCCTTTATATAAAGCCTAAATCAAGGCCACACAAGTACCAGGCTTGGTCTGGTTTGGTTTTTTGGTTTTATTTTTATTGTGTAATTTGGAGGATGTGTTTGGGAATTGGTTGGTACGCAGAATATTTGAGTTGGGGAATGTGATTGATATTTATTTATGAAATTAATTTTAGGAATTAACTAACTTTTAGTTTTATTATGAGGTGATTTTTTTTTTTAACTGCAGATATCAAATTAATTATTATTTTGTCTAGTTAATGGTGAAAAAAATAATAAATTACCATTATTTATACTACATTATGAGATTCTTAAATAGTTATTCTAATTATATATTTTCATTTATTACGCCCAAGATACTCATTAATATTAAACTCACCTCAATAATGGCCCATCACCTAATAAAAGGTAATGATACAATAATTTATCCCTTTACTTAAGTTATATATATTTATATAAAAAATATTTATCATATTCTACTAAATACATAAAAATGCACACGCATCGAGTGTACATTAGACACTGATATGTTATAATTAACACTGCATTATTAGTACGCAGAGGACATTATGAGAGTGTATTTTACTTAAAAATATCTTGCATCCACCATTTTCTTATCAAATAAAGAAGGCATAAAAGAAATTTAATTGGTTAACTTTTTTTTTTTTTTTGGTTATGATACAATCGGAAAAAACTTGATTAGCGTGTGGTAAATGTTACAACGAGGCTCGACATTAATGTAAGGTTGGACGGTCCTATATTATTGTGTGGCATGCTTCTAACACTTAGAGGGTGTTTGGGTGAGCTCATGAGCTTTTAAAAACATCTTATAAGATTTTTTAGAATTTATAAGATGTTAAAATGTGTTTGATAAATTTTTTTTAAAAAAATCTTATTAGCTCTTAAAATAAGATGTTAAGAGCTTATAAGCTCTTTTTAGAAAAGTAAGGAGATTCTAACTTATTTTGAAGATATTCATATGCACCTTCATTTTTAGCCATTTTAATTACAAAATTGTCATTACTAACATCTTATAAGTTAAAAAGTCTTATCTTATCCAAACACTTTAATAAATTTATTTTTAAAATAAGATCTAATATCTTATAAGCTCCAAAAATATCTTATCAGATGTAAGAGCTTATAAGATGTTTTAAATAAGCTTAGCCAAACACCCTCTTAATTTGCTATAACTTTTACTATATTAAATTTACATTACACACTAAATTTGCATATTCCGTCCTATTTTATTCTAGGGTTAATTAGTAGAAAACCCCACAGTTCGTAGCATTTACAAGAAGACTCTCCCTATTTAATTTTTAAAATTACAATATCCAAGATATGGAAATTTCTTCTATAAATGGGTCGAACCTCAATTTTTTTCTTTTTTGTCCTAATAATCAACATTTTATTCTATTGGTCGACAAGTTTGCCATCCTTATTTTGAGTCTTGCACGTTTACTCCGTCGGAAGCCCATTTTGGTGCCAAGCAGCATATCCTCCAGCCATATCGGTAATTCCAGTAAAGCCCTACAAATTAAAATTTATTTGCATTAATAACTTAATTATTATGGTAGAAAATTAAAAATTAATACTTGAATCCTAAATAAATATTGAGCACACCAACGATATCCATGATCAAGTACAATAAATTTTCATTCATAATATTTTTACATACCTTTTTCACGAAAAAGGAAATGACAAAGAAATGACGCTTCAGTAATTTTCACAAGGGAATAAATTCTTTTGATTGAAAAGAAAAACGAAAATATTGCCGGAGAAAAAGCTAAGATTGAAACATTGACTGAGTTATTAGTTAACATACTTTGAACCCAAAATTAAAGAGGTTACTCAACAAGGGTAAAATGGACATTTTATTCTAAAGACTCAACAAAAAGTGCATTACAACTTACAAGTCAAGGAGGAATGTTGATGCATTGATCAAATACGACACGGGGTATATTTGCCAACTAAAAAAAAAAATCCAAAAGGGGAAGTTGCCAGTTAGAAATTTTATGATGTTTTGGCCCAAAAATCTCTTTAGTTGATAATTCTTGATGATAGTGAATTTCAAGACCATATTAATTCAAAATGTGCTATAAGAACCCTAAATCTCTCATAATTAGAATCCAAGGTTAGTATCTTCACTTTCACTCCTCAATTCATATTAAGCATTTTATTTACTTTTCGCAAGAGTAGCTGTTTATTAAAGTTATGATATCACTAATCAGACAAAAACTTACAGCAGAGATGAGTTCGGATGCAGCCATCAATGACCTTTTTCCTGATTGGCACCCCTGCAATGGAAGAATACATATTGACATTGATATTTATGATAAGGAAAAAATTTGCTTTTCCAAAGAGGATCAAAACTGGTTTCCAAGCTACCTTATTTCGGGTTCGAAAGAAAAGCAAAAAACTTTTAATTAAGACACTAGATTTGAGAACTTACAACAATAATCTCATTATCTTTGCGGAAATGAGCCAACACTTGCTCCAAAAATTTGGGATTCTTGATCATACCTGCGATTTAAAGTTACAAGACCATGTGAAATACAACATTCAAATTTGCATCGACGTGATTCCATGCTATATATTCACGATCCAATGTCAAAATAGTGTTAAGACAAAGTTCTTCAAAAATAATCTTACAAGCACTCTTAGAAGAAAATAAGAAATTCTTAAATTTGCTTTAAAATCTTAACAGTTTCATTCAACTTTAAGTCTTTAATTTTATTAATTACAAAATTGTCATTATTAATATCTTTCAAGTTTTAATATCTTTCATCCAAACACGCCAGCAACTTATTTCCTAAAATAATTTCTAATATTTTATAAGCTGCAAAAATATTTCATACGACATTGGATAAAAAACGTTTTAAACAAGCTTAGCCAAACACCCTCTAGAATACAGAAAGTAGTAGAGATTATGTCAAACCTGGTCCAAGTCTTAACATGAAAGGAACATTGACAGCACCAACAACATGCCCATCACTGAATTCCTCAGGGGTCCTGCAAATTTTGTCAATTCAGATATCTTCAATCCTTGTGAATATTTAAGTTTTGATCAAGAAATTTAGGCTAATGAAAGATCACCTAACGTCGAGATAATGATAGCCGGCTTGAAGAAGCTCGTTCGCCACACGAATAGGGACCGATGTTGGAACAGCAGTCGACTGCACGTTCTTGCCCTCCGTCGCCATCCAGCTGCACATAATCCTCAAATTATTGATCACATAAGCTTACCGATTAGCACTCTGGATCCTTTATTTCGTTTTATGTTTCATCAGCTATGTTTTTATAAGGATTTTCTCTTTTTTTTAAATACTTGGCATATGTTTGTGATACGGAATAAGAGATGAAACACTGTTTTAGAACAGAGGATCCTAAACAATCAACTAGAAATAAATTGACAAGAAAATACATCGACATAGCTGAGTTTTTTATGGCGAGTGATAAATTTAAGCATCATCAATAATGAAAGCAAGATAAAATGCTAGCCATAGGGTAGACTTTTAATAAAAAAAATAGATTAACAAATGATTGTGATCAGTTTTCGAATAAAAAAAAGAATGTGAAAATGGTCATTAAAAGTACAAAAAGAGGGGCTCACGGGCTTCTAGAATGAGAGGTAGGGTCTTACATTTATAAAATTAAAAAGAAATCCTAATATATTTCTAACATATCTAATTTTCTAACTTTAATTACTTTAATTGCTGCACTAAGATAGTACAAGCTTCAAAATTTTATTTTATTCAAATATAACAACAACTTATATTTATTAATAAAATCTAACATAATCCAGAAATGATATTCGTAACGTATGTCTAAACTTATAAGATATTATTAATAATTTCACATTCGTAACGTACGTCGAAGCTTATAAGATATTTTTAATAATTTCACTTAAATACCCTTGTATAGTTGTTACCTGAAGCTGGGAACTTTATTGCTAGTGCTAAAGCCACGGCGACTGTTGGGCCAAAGCTGACATTTGATAACACTCCGGGAAGGCGACATTGATACATACCTATTTTTTGAAATATAGAAATCATAAATATGTTCGATTAATATATCATCGTACATCAAATGACCATTACAATAAGAATTTATGGTTCATTGGAATGGTGAAAAAATGGTAGAACGACCAGAACGGCCGAAAACGGCCTTATCCGTCCTAATATTTGTATGTAATGGTCTACGAGCAAACTAGAGTTCTAAACCGATAAATCGTCTAGAATGGAGTGACAATCCGATTTATGAACCATTGCGGTGGAACGGAAGGGCACGATAACTTTTACTAGTTTAGATATTTTCTTTCGTACTTTTTCTTTGCAAAGTTATTCAATACTTTAAACTAAATTATGTGTGAAACGGCCGTATCTATTCCGTGACATATACAATGAAGCTAGATAGGCAGCATCAATTTCGACACCTGCAACCGTTCTTCAAACTATGGATACAACAGCTAACAAAGAAAAACTCTTTAACATCATCCTCCATTCATATCGTATAGTAAAAAAATAGTCTCACATATTGGAGGAAATCAAACTCATAACCACTGAGGAACCCATAAAAGGGAAACAAAGAAAACATCATGAATCTACCCAAAGAAAATCAAAAGGTAGTACCTGTGATTTACATCCTCAGCAAGATTTTGAGGAAATAAGGTAGCAGAAAACGAGAGAGACATTGTACTCATCGTATTGCTTTCTGTTAATGTTTTTTTCTGGTTCAGAATGAAAACAGAGTAATAATGAAGGAGAAATGTATCTATATATGAAAATGAAGGGGAATATTGAATACGGAAGAGTAATAGTTTTCGTGTGGTTTTATAGATGAATATGACGAGGATTGCATTGAAATAAGAATATGGGATAATTACATAATTGCCCTAAATTTTGATCTAATTATATAAATGTCCTTCATGGTTATAGATTTGAAATATATGAGTCACACTCCCTCGAAAAATTTATCGAAACTTGCATAATATTACGATTAAATTCCTTGAAAATTTAAATACGTTAAATTAATATGAGATCAAATAGAAGTGTTTCATTTGATAAATCGAATTTTCAAATAACTCTAAGTATAATATGACAAATTTGCTATTATTTTTTTTTTTTCGTTAATTGGATTAATATTTGTATTTTTGTAAGTTAGCGGAAATTCAAAGATGTGGTGATAATTATCTCTAGAAAAAAAGAAAAAGAAGAAATCAAGAAAGGGTTGGGGCTATGGGTTATGGATAGGCTGACACATAATGGGGCTGTATTTTGGTTCTATCCTTTTGAATGTCCCATATCTCCGCAACCTGAAGTGGATAATTCTAATCGAGGGATGGTGACATAATTATGATGTGGCAACTTTCTACTTCATCCTATCTAAAATTTACTTTTTTTCTTTTTTTACTTGAAATTAAATTTTATCTTTCGAAAATGGGATAAATTTTAAAGTATTTAAAAAATTATGATTGCGAATTTTTTTAAAAAAATTCAAAATTATCTTGACATGTATTTAAACTAAGTTTAATGACCTATTAATGTAGTTTTTAAACTCATTCACCTCTGCACTATATATAAATATATCAGGGTTCAGGATTATTTTGATATGTTTTTGAATAAATGGGTAAAAATAATTCTATTTTAAAAATAATTTTTTTAGCTTATTTATTTTTCTAATTCATTTTTCTTCAATTATAGTCTTCTTCTTCTTCTTCTTCTTCTTCTTTTTTCAACTTTATTCTCTTTGTAAATTTATCTTTCAATCATATTACTCTACATAATAAATTCAAGTAAAATATACAATAATTAAGAAAGACTTATTATTATTAGAAAAAATAAATATTTTTCATTTTGTAAATAGAAAATTTATGTGCACAAACGAGTGTGCTACGTGTAATTGTTAATATAAATATATATATATATTTTGGTATATCGCATATCTATAATTTTGTTGGTGATTTTTGGTTGATTAACAATTTGATTTTTAAATTTTTAATATGTTTTGTTTATGTGTCTGTGTTTCTTTTCTTTTTTCATTTGAGTGTTACGCCATGTTTGGTGCAAAGAGATTGATAAGAAAGAGAGAGAAAATGCTAAAATATTTTTGATTGTTTAGTTAGCAAGAAAAATGCTATGAAAAATTTAAGGAAAAATGTAATATGACCACGAAAAACTCAATTTCCTCTCCAAATGGTAAGGAGAATAAGGGAAATGTTATTTAGCACTATCTTTACTTATTCAATACATTTAATAACCCAAATTTTTTTCATTCCTTTTCTCGTTATTCTTTTAAAAAATAAACAAACTTGAGATTTTTTTTTTTTTTTAAATCTCGTTTTCCATTTTTTTTTTTTCTCCCCAATGCCAAAATCGTCATATCAAAACCAGTGTTAGTGTTTTGGATGTAAGGCAAGGAATTGTGGATCTTATGAAGACAGCTGATGGGTTGATTCTCTTCCTGCTGAGTTATTAATTTGCAATTTTTTTCAGTGTTTGTCATTTATTTATTTATTCATATACTTATTTTTTTGAATTTTGGTGCTTTGATTGTGAGGTATGAGGGGTTCCATGGAGTTTATTTTACTATCAATAGCTCCAACCTCGCCGAGTTAGTTATAATTAATTAGCGTCTAGTGCATATTATATATATATATATAAGCATTAAATAATTAATACATATTTCATATATGTATGTATGTATGTCTGTATTAAAGTATAATGCAGGATTGATTTGTGTTGCGTAGTAATTAGAATATGATTAATACATTTAATCCAAGTATATGTGTGTATGTATATAAGATAAAAATTAGTGAGTTAATTACGACTTTTTATTATATTGTGAGTTGTTCTTGGGATAGGTTAATATGAAGATGTGTTTTTTACATATAAAAACAAACTACCAAAATAATTACCAAAGTGCCTCGCACTTTATATGCAGTATAGATTATTTATTTATTGAGATAATTACCTCAATACCTCATGAGGTTTGTCTTAATTATAAAAATATTCCTACAATTAGTGATAATATCACTTGTTGCTAATTCAACTGACGAAAAACTTATAAAATCCCATGTAACATTATAATTAGGCCATTAACATAATAATTGAAATAATGCAAATAGAGTCCCTTCAGGGAATTTTATTTATAATCTTATACATGTTTTTTAAAAAATTTTATCAGCTAATTCTGCCCTTTGAGATTGAGAAGAAAGAGAACAAAGAACCCTTTGGTTCCTTCAGTTCAAAATAAGTCCTTGTTGAATTGTGGTTGTGCTGTTCCATGGATTGGTTCCAGGCGGGATTGCGGTGGCCGCTTTGTTTAAACTTTAAACCAAGGACAAGTCTTATATTACTTGAAATTGAGTTTCTGAATTTGACTTCAAAAACTATGGCTGTATTGTAATAAGTATTGCTATATTATAACCATGGTTGTTGAAATTAAATTTGGAATCTCAATTTCAAATCAATATATGATTTATGCAGATAAATTAAAGCTAAAAATTTACATTGGGATAATGAATAGTGATACAGAAAACAAGTCTTTTTATGCATAAAAAAATTATAATTTTTAACAACTTTTCATCTCTATAAAAACGAATCACTCAAGTATATTTTTATTTTCAAGTAAGAATAATAATTACTTTTTCAAATATTAGAATTGGTAAAAATCGGAAATGATAACAAAATCCAAACCAAACGAGCCTTTAAAATC
>JACFYI010000136.1:276492-294021 GCA_014898755.1 Handroanthus guayacan | reverse complement strand
TAAATGCAATATACGTAGCGTGCATTTAAAGGCATGGAATAGGAGATGAAACACTATTTGGAATAGAAGATCTCATCCCGCACTCGTAATGGCAGATTTTGTCCTGAAAAGAAATCTTGAAAAGTGAGAGATGATAGCTTATAAACTAATCCAATCCTTTCAACTCTTTTAATATTGAACAAACTTGGTATAATCATTAGGAAATATAATTTTCAGACTTAACATGAATGAAGTAATTATCAGTGAAATTTCAAGTGAAATATATATATATATATTTATATTTAAAATTGTATCAATTTATTGAAAGGATCAAAGATTGATGCCCATGTGAAATACATAATTAGAAAACTACGTACAATCGACCTAGTGAGTTTTCAAAATAAATATGCAGTCATATGATCGTGTGACCTTATGTGCCACAAGTAATGACATTTTCTCTTTATTTTTCCTTCCATTCATTCAAAACATTCACTTTCTGGATATGAATTTTTTAGTATGGTGTTAAAAAGTAAATAGTAGTCGTCAAGGCGTATATTTATCTAAAAGAATTCATTTGAGAACATATCGCGCTAGTGACTTTAAATTGAGGGGTAAAATACTTTTCTTTATATTTAGGAGTAATATATTGAAACTAATAAATTTGAATGGGTAAAATGTCATTTTCCTTAAAATTTAAAGCAGGTGACACTAGACTTAAATGTTGTGTCGAACCTAGCTACTATATAGCATGTTCCTCTAGTTAGAAAACGTCCACATATATGAAAAAGAATCCTTAACAAACTAAATATTCTCTATTTTTCCATGTAAATTGCATTTAAACACACCCCCCCTCACCAAAAAAAGAGTAGGAAATTTCATATGAAAAAGTAACAAGCATCGATTCTTCTTGTATTTTTTAAACAAATTTTACAATATTCCAAAAAGGGAATTAAAATAAATCTTTCTTTAAAAACATAGGTTTCAACGTGCCTATTGTTTATTTATATGAAATTCTTGCTTGTTTGTTCTTCACGAAGCTAATTTGCAGTTTACCTCTTTTGTTCTCCCTTCAAATCTTTTGTTTCTAATGATATATTTTTACTTGATCAAAAACATAATTGGAAACAACAATTTTATTTATTTAGGATAAATCACATTTCACCGCTTGTAAAAAACGAATGGACAGAAAATACTCATATAAAAAAATAATAGGCACCAAGTCTTGTTACATTTCTAAAATGAAACTATAGGAAGACAGTAAATTATATTTTACATCTCTGTAAAAGAGGAAATAAGTAGAAAATGCGCATATAAAATAATAATAATAATAGATACCAAACTTTATCGTAAGGAAACTTACTGTCTCCCTAAATTCTGTCTTCTAGAAAATACAAGGAAATTTAGTGCTTATTATTTTTTCTTAAAAAATTTTCTGTCAGTTTGGACAAAATTGTAATTTACCCGGAGGCACAGTAATTATATCATGTCCCACGTGATAAGACCAACGACTTTTACTTTATATCACTGGTCTTTCACATTATATTATTACTAAAGTAAAATCAGAAACGGTAATATGAAAGATAATAGCAGGTAGGCCGAACTCCCCCCCTGCTTCCCTTTTATAGTTGCTTTCTTTCAGTGTGAAGAACATTTTCCCACAATTCAAAAGGATTTGTTAAGGTACCTTTAAATGCTTTCTCCTTTTCTGCTTCAAGAAAATCTGGGGTTCTTGCGTAAGCTAATTCGTTGTTGTGAGTTCTGGCCAAATTGTGTATTGGTTAAGCTGTAATTATTGATGAGCTTATGTGCTGGATTTTGAAAATGATTAGCTATTGATTCTAGCCGGTGTATCTTGCGCATACCCATGTCGTTTATCAGAAGTTCCTTCGTAAGCTCAATTTTGTTTTCAATGTATTACCAAGAAAATCCTGAGTTATTTTGAAAAGATATGCACTGATGATTAAAAGATTGTTGCCGAGCACATTTTTGCTAGTTTGTAAGGTTATATGGTTTTAATGGACCTAATATTATTCTGACCTTGGAAATTTGTATGTAAATGTTGAGCAACTGGAGCATTCTTTACTGTCAAATCCTTGTTCAAATACTTTGTTTGTGACAGTGAGTGTGTTTGTTTGCAACTTTTAGCTGAATTTTAAGCTGTTTAGGAGGGTTTATAAGTTGTGTTTTCACTTTTGATTCTCTGAAGTTAAAGTAGAAAAAAGCTAAAAGTTTAAAGCAACCCTTGTCCAACTTTTGTAGCTCTTGGGTGATTTAACTTTTATTTTGAAACATTGTCAAGTTTCACTATAGCTTTTTGTACAACTTTTCACTTCTTCAAAAAGCAAAAGCTACTGCAAACACCTTCAATACATGTCCACTGGGAAGCCTTAATAGAGCGTCATTGTGGTTATGGTTGTGGCAAACGGTGTATTGTTGTACATCAGAAAAGGAAAGCCAGAAATCCACCAGGTGTTCTTTTAGCTTCTCATCTGATCCATGTAATAGCTATTGAGATATCATGGTTTAGAAGTTTCTCTAAGATGTGATCGAAACAGTTATTGCTTTCATATAGTTTTATACTTATTCTCCTTTTTTTTTTTTGTTTGTTTTTGTGTGTGAGCAAATGTTTTAGTTAGGAACTGTACGTACTGCTTAAGATGATTTTCCTCTGCTGGTCTCATCCTTCTCGTCAAGAACAGAAAGCATGCATTGACAAGTAAGCTCTTATCTTTCTTGAAGCCAGGTTGTCTTTTTCATTCTGTGTATTTCTTTAGGTTAACCATTGACCTATGCTATCTGCCTAAGCTTTTTATACCTCCATCAACAGGTCTGGTGTCTTCAATTATGATAGCAAATATAAAGGTGCTACGGCTAAGACCGCTTTTGCCCTTAAGCAAGATAGAGAGCTGTCAGACAGTGGGTTTTTAGTTAACCATGCCCGTATTTTAGTTGGTTCAGGGCTTGAGACTTTTGAGAAAGGCAAAAGTGCTCTTCAGAATTGGAGGTTGTGGAAATCTGTGGTGTACATACTACATATGATTTATATCAGACACAGACGAACTTCGGTATTGTGATTTTAATATCATAATTCATTTTGCAGGCATTTTAGCTTGAACTGGGCATTTGTCGATCCAAAGACTCCTATTCAGCGTGGGGTGAAGTTTTGCGTTTGTAGTAAGATAATTTTCCCATGGCTTTTGATGCCTTTAGAAGTAGTTTATGTCGAGGAATCAGGGAACCCCAAGAATCTGGCTTCATTTAGTTTCGGCAGTGGAACTATTGGAGGACACCTGCTGGTATTGTTTTTATATTGTATTATTGTTGTTATTGCTTTGTTTATTTAGATGACAAGATGACCACATTAAGACATAGTAAAGGAGAGTGTACTGAGCCTTTAGTTACTGGGGGTAGGGTTCCATCAAGTACCTGTTTTAAATTTCTATAAGGGCCAATAAACTAGTATGTTCAGCCATGAAAATTGAGAGAATTTATCTAGAAATTTCCCAGGACATAATGCATGATATGATGCAGCTGCTTCTTATTTGTATTCCGTGCAGTTTCCTATTGTTAATTATATTTTAATTTGTTGTATGTACATAATAACGTCTTTAGGGGGGTTGGTTTTCTACTTACAAGGACTGAAGTGTAATCATACATGGTGACATGCATCCAGAACTATGAGAAGTTCATTCAAAAGATTTTATAGGCTCCTACATGTTATAGATTTTATTTTAGAAGTAAGTTTTTGAAGTGTGTAATAAATAAGATCAGTGGAGCGCACAAATATTAACGATGATAATTTGGTAATTAATATAGTGAACGCTGAAGAGTTTGTTAAGATATTAAAATTCGTTAAGAACTCTTTGGTTTATTTTGGGATTTGATAAGCTCTTATCGTGAAATTACCACACATTTTAAGACATCTTATATGCTCTCAGATATTTTATAGAGTATGTTAAAAAGTCACATTGGTTTTCATCATCTACGTTGGATTGTTTGGATCTATATTTCATCATTTCAAGAAAACACCAAAGATGAAAAATTTCATAAGATCAAATGTTATTTGATTTTCCTGTTTTATTTGTCCACTGAGGTACACCGCTGTATTAGGGCCTTATGTTTCTAACATTTAATGAAAATAAACTCAGATTGCTTGTCAAGATGCAGAATTATTATCCAGAATCTTTATCCTTTGAATTGCTTCATTTTGATATGATCTTTTCCCCATCTTATGTAAATTTGACTCATCTGAAGCGCCCCCCCGCCCTCCCATTTAACCATATGAATGGTAGCTGATGGTATCACCTTGTGTTGGTTATAAGCAGGCAGGGGAAGAACGGTTCTCAATTACAATGGACGAAAAGAAGGACGTCTGGTATGAAATACTTTCATTTTCGAAGCCTGCCAACTTTCTGTCACTCATTGGATACCCTTATGTACTTCTGAAGCAAAAGCATTTTGCTCGTGAATCCACATTGGCCATGCAGAAACATTTATCTGCCAAGTTAGACAATGTAAGTTATAGTAACCGTTAGGCTGGGACTGTTGTGTGTGTAATGCATGGTTATCTTTTGGCTTAATGGTAACATAATGTGATTTTAAATGTCACAAATTGGACCCCCGGCTAATTTTACATTATCCTAGGGTTGCATAATAAGGTTTTGGCCTTTTGAGGTGAATGAGTTGTTCTGTAGTTATAAATTGCAATTAGGTACTGATTCAGATTTGGGACTGATCGTTCAACTAAGGCTACGTAATTTGATCTCAAAACCGGGTCTAGGTTGGTTTGAAATCACATAAAATCGTCAAGATTTTATGAGTGAAAGCCCTCTAATGCTCAAGTCACTCGTTTAATTGATTTGAGACAATAGGAGTGAAAATTCAATAATTAACTAAAGATTGCATACCTAGTTATGTTTGCCACATAAGTAGTTGTAGGATTTGACTTGTGCCGGAATTAGTATGGATGTGGCATGATATGAGCTATCAAACCTTTTTCATGTGAATAGATAAGATCTATCTTTCAAGGTGGGGTCAGGTCCGTTGACTTGCCTCACATCCTTTTTTTGCTGATTTTGATCCAATTGGGTGTTCGGTCCAACTTATAGTGGATATTTTTTGGTAATTTTATGGCTACCAACATCAGGTTCCTTGAGAATACCGATTTAGTGGGATTTGTAATTTGATCAAGTTGCAGTGTTAGTTAATCTTGTGAAAGTCTCATATGGCTATGTGACCTCAGCCATGCGTAGATAGCTGAGAGGTATTTAGCTCTTTTATGGAGAATGTAAATGTTTTAAGGCTTCAAACAGTAGTGGTCTAATGGATATGATACATTAATTCTGAATATTATTCTAAGAAAAATAATATTAATAAATAAGTACATAAAATTTTATACTTTTTCAACTATTATTTTGAGGTTCGTATTAAGATCAAATTAGATCCATTAGTTTGGAATGGAGGGAATATATGCAATATCTTTTTCTACATTGTAAGCTTTCTTGTTTTGAGTCAATATGAATTCCTTTAAAAATTGTATAAAAGTTGTGATTGAATTTCATTAAGAGTGTTCACTTTGTAGATCTTCGCCATCAAGGTAGATGGTGTTTGTAACAGTTTTCTAAAAGCATTTTGTAGCTTTTAGCTTCAATTAAATTATTTTGTAGCGTTTTTGAAAATAGGGTTTTTGTTTTTGATTTCCTAAAATTAAGTTGAAAAAAAAAAAAAGCTAAAAGCAACCTTCTTTCAACTTCAGCAGCTTTTTGGTATGTTTTACCTTTTTTTTTTTTTTTGCCCCGCAAACACTCAACTTTCAATAAAGTTCTTTCAATAGTTTTTTCTACTATTTTTTACTTCGTGAAAAAGTAAAGCCTCTTGCAAACACTTCCATAATATTTTCCCTTATTTTTGTTCAAGTTGCGTAAATCACTAAACTTTGATAAATGTTGCACTTTGTCTTCTAAATATGTCCCTCATAATACAATATGATAAAGAAAAAATAAAATAAAATCAACCAATGGATCTTGTTGGCATCAAATGAATACCCACCATAAGGACAAATCAAAGTTACACATTTGCCTTCTCGAAGATGGGAAAACAAAAAATGAAAGTCACACATTTGCATTAAATAGAAGAAGTATATTTATTTTTATCATGTGCAACTCATACTTTTATGACCGCTTTTATCGTCATTTACTCTCCTAATTCTAGTCTTTATGAACATTCATCAATTTGAGCATCAAAAGGATTTTCCTGAGCCTATACAGCAATCAGCACCTTTTCTTTTTACTTGGCTCTTAGGTTCCCAAATAATGTCTATGGTAAATTTTCTTGTAACTAGTCTATATCTCTAAAGCAACCTGCGTAGCAAAGTATTTGAAATATGAGGGTTAAATAATGAAAGGATATAATTAGAAGTTCGGTGTTAATAGACTAGTAAAGGAAATTTTCAAATGTTAGAAAAAGTTACAATAAGTACGCGAAATCTTGATTTTTCCCCATTTCAGTATTTACATGGTAAAATTGCAATATTATGGGGAGGGTTAAATTTCAAATTTAGCCAAATTCTTGATTTTTCCCCATTTCAGTAGTTACATGGTAAAATTGCAATATTATGGGGAGGGTTAAATTTCAAATCTAACCTAACCCATTGCTATTCTTATCAAAATTTTAAAAGTTAAATTCTTTAAGTATGCCAAAATGTGCCCACAAAAACTTCTTTTCTCATATTTACACAAAACCCTCCATTCTATCTGTTTTCAGAAATTCAAATAAAAAAGAGAGAGGAGGGAATTATCTTCTGCAATCTTTACAATATATCAACATGAAAATCATTTTGACATATAAATAATAATTTCTATTGATCTTCATCTCCATTCTTAGAAGGTCTATGCTGTTGTACAACTAAAACAGAACCACTAAGATCAAAATCTGAAGAAGCTAAAAAATCCCCTACTTTACCAAGCTCAGGGCATTCTTCCCAATCACTCATACCATTTGTTAATGAGTGCCCTCTTCCTCCCTTTCCAACTATGAACATTGAATACATATCAGCTATGTCTCGTAGAGCTGATGCCGTCTCTTCACCGTTCTCAACATGCTTCTCTACGTATCCTACTTGACCTGATGTTACGAACCTATAAATCACGATCGTTACCTTCTAAGAACGTTCAAGAACTTGTTGGGAAAAAAGTACTTTGCGATCTGAAACATGGGCAGTTTATAACAATGAATGCTGAAGGTTTGTTACACTTTGCCATTTAGAATACACGAATTTTACACTATACCATCTTTGACAAGTTCTTTGATATGCCTGGCATGTGAATAATTTAAGGATATTTTTGTCCGCCCACAAATAATTTAGGACGTTTCCATCATTTAATGGAGGAAAAAGCATATAAATTATACAAAAAATGGCCTGTTGATAATTTATTCGATTTTTAATATAAGGGCAAGTGTTAGAAGATGAAAATACCCAAAATTATTTGTGAATGGACGAAAATACTTTTAAAGTCAGTCACGCGCTAAGACACGGAAGAATCATAGTGGAATATCTTGTCTAAGACGTCCAAAGATGGTAAGTGCAAAAATCAGGTACTTAGATGGCAAAGCGTAACTAAAAAAGTTCGATGGAAAATATGAAAAAAGGCCCATATTTTGGATCGCAGAACATCTTTTCCCCAAGCTTGTTATAGTAAAACTTGAAGAAATGGGACATCATTCCACGACATACCTATTGAAGAAATCACTCAAGGCTGTGTTGTCAGCATCCTTATCTGACTCATGGTTTGATATTGCCATCAAGACATCCTCTTCCTTTTGAGCAATATTGATACCCATACTCCCCCTTTCTACCGACTTATGGAGGAACCTAATTACCGTGAGGTTTATGTGATGATGCATCCCGAGTCGTTTACTAAGCCCCAACGCTTCACGATCATCAGGCCCACCAAAAAACAACATAGCTACGTGTTGCAATGATCCGGAACCAGATGTATACGATGTTCCAGCAGTGAGTCCACGGTCTACAAGAATGGCAACCGAGCACTTGGCATAACGAAGGATTTTCTGATTTGTAGTCCTTATGCCTTCCTTTCCACTTTCTAGTTTGCCATCAATTCTTTGATGCTTGTGGAAAGGTAGAATGATGATAGATGCTCTTATATCCTCAGCAAATTCACATACATCAGCATACATGCTTGCAAAAGGTGACACGACTTTAACTTGATGAATAGTAACACCTGTCTCAGCAGTAAAGATATCTACTGCTTCATTGATTTCCACAACATCGTTACCACCATAGTTATCATCATCACTGAGTTCATCTTCTTCTTTTTGATGATACAACAGATTTGTTTTCGTTTTTTCGGGAAGTTCGATTAGGTGCATCAAGTAAGGAGTAATGGCAACATTTTCAGACCCTTTACAAGTTGCAATCAGTCCTATCATGGTCGCAACAGGACGAGGACCATGCACACAAGCCAGCAGTTTTAATTCACTCTCTGGGGATTGAAATTCAAATACTATATGCTTGTAACCAAGCATATCACTTTCTCTTCTTACCATAAAGGCTATTAGAGGTCCCCAAATCAAAGAATTGATTACCACTGCTGCCATCATCAAGTTGTAGAATATTTGGCTTGACATCACCTGCATCAAACATCTATCAGCATCTTCTTCATTCAACAATCATATGTAATGGTTAATTACCAAAACCCCGTAAAGTTTGCACCATTCACAAAAAAGCTCTCTATCTTGTGAAATTATAAATACGCCCTTCCATCTAAGGCAGGTCCATTATCATATTTATATTGATGACTAATGGCTGGTGAAATCTATAACATGGAGGTAACATCAACGGGGTACTTGCAACTTCACAAGATCGAGGGGCTTTTCTGTAAATGGTCCAGGCTTGATGGGTTTTTGGTAGTTAACTCTTAATCATCTTCTTTAGAATGAAAGTCACCATGTTGATCACATCAAACTAATTCTTAACAAGAACCCTTTTATGAACTTATCTCTCTAATAAATCCATGTAAATGAATGCAACAAGGAGGCTGCAATATAAAAAAATAAAAACACTTACTTTATTCTCAACACCAATCGTCAGAGCAAGCAAGTCAACATGGCCCTTCAAGTTCATCAAGAAAGCAAGAAGCACCCCTTCATTCAGAGGGATTTTTAGATGGAAGCAAGCAGCTAGTGTGCCGGTTACCTTCCCCCCAATGCTCAGTAAGATAACAATTGCAACTATGGCAAAGTTACGAAAACTGTTTATAAGAGTGACATCTGCCTTGAATCCAGTGTAGCCAAAGTATATAGGAAGTACGAAGTTATGGACTGAATATGAGAGCTTGATCAAGAGAGTCCGACCCGTTTTGCCTCCTCTAGGAAACAATGCACCAATGAGGAAACAAGCAATTATACTACTGAATCCCATCGTTTCCAGAGACGTGGCAGCCACAAATAAGATAGCTAAAAGAACAAAAATTTCAGTGTTTTTGAGGTACTTTTGATTTCTATTCCTCCTATTCAGCCAATTTGCTACATGTCTGTTGGTGATGATAACTGCTATTACAATGATGAAATATAAAATCCCCAACATAACCCAATTTGGGAAGTCATACTCGTGTTTGTTTCTTGAAATTATAATCAACAGAAACACAGCATAAGCATCACCTATTAATGCTGAAGATATGGCCAACCTCCCAATATCAGTACTTGCAAACCTGAAATCATGTACCAAACGAGCCACAAAAGGAGAGGCTGTGTTAGATAAGATTACTGCTAGAGTTAATGCCATCATGACTCCAGAACCATGAGCTCCCGTTTCTTCATATATAAAAGAGGTAACAGCTATGGCGAATAGTGAACAAATAAAACTGCTTGCACAAGCAATTATCCCTGCTACACGTAAGTTGCGCCTTAGATATGGAAAATCTGTCTCGAGCCCTATCAGAAACATGATGATAATTCTAGCATATAGCGCCATGGTTTCATAGTAGTCGGCAGAATTGCTTAAAAAGAATGTTTTCACAGCTTCTATGTGTGATAAACAAGACGGGCCTAGCACGAATCCTGCCTGCATTGAGAAAGCAAAAGCAAGTAACAATATAAGAAGGACAGAAATGTGAAGTTAAACACAGCATGTAGAGTTGTTTAAATATCACAAGTTCTAAAAATCAAATGATGCATGGCAAAATTGTTGGGAAAATTTGGGGAAAAAAATCATGGTGAATGCATGAATGGAAACTACATGTAAACAATGAAAACTATGTGAAAACTAGTTAAGTATATGGCTAAACTATGCATGAAAAAAAATTTAAAAAAAAAAAAAAAGGAACAACAACAACAACAATGTGAAAACTAGTAAATATATGGCTAAACTGAATGTGAACTATGTGAAAACTAATAAGTATATGACTAATCTGAATGTGGATTAGATTTTTCACATCTTCACATTACACACCATGCTATTTGTCATCACCAGCTACATATCCATCACACTTGCATACAACTACTTCCACTATTCCAAAACTCTCATCTTATTTCGTTTCCATAACATAAAATTAAGACTTCTTTTACTGCATAATACGCTCTTAAACCACAACCTTTGAGCACAACAAATTTTAAGACCATACATCAATTTTTATCTATATTATTGTGAAAATAAAGCCTATTTTGTGTCTAAAGTGGAAATTATTAGAAAAAATTTATTTCGCCCTTTGAACAACAATACACTAGGGCCACATAATTTCACCTTGGTGGTTTCCAAAGCAAAGTTCTTAAGATCCATGACTACAAGTGTTCCTCCACTATCTTTCTCTTCCACTAAAGTCATCCATACACATTTTTGCACTAAACTGCTATATTTTGTTTATCTCCATATTTTCAACTTCCCTTAACAAAGAAAATATGCTTAAATAATATATGAAAGAAATATGCTCATATAATATAAGGTGCCACTGCCACAATCACTAGTAAACACATAAAAATAGGATGACGGAGTATTTCCCAATGCATTTCCTTCTCCTGTCCATTTCATTCTCTAAAGCACATTATGCAAACATTCCCAATGCATATTTCCTCAGATTCATTCAAACAAGCATCTTGCTCTTATCTTTTCCCCAAAATTCCGTATTAACATATAAAATGCACTCATTCAATAACAAGAATACACACATTTATTCAATTAAAAAATAAAATAAAATAACAATACCTATGTGTTTTGATGACATACTTACGAGAATTTGCGCGACGGGTCCCGGTTGGCCTAATGGCTTCAGCAGAAGTTGGAAGAAATGTGACATCACAAGCAGGCAAGAAACCTGCGTCCCCATTGCAAGAATGGGATTGAAAAGTTCCCCCTTCCCAAAGCAATCCCCATCTTCCATTTTAATCAGAATTCAAACGAACCAAAACAAATCGAATCAATAAATTAACAAAAAAATCTGTAATTAAATGTTGCTGAAAATGATATTCCACATTTCTTCCTTTTCCTTTCCTGAAATTTCTGTAACATTTTTCTCTTCTCTTTGCTATATTTAGCTGTTGGAGATGATATGGGTTCGTCAAGAAAGGGAGAAAGACAAAAGGCAAAATTTTGCTTGAATTTTTATACTTTATTTAGTGATGGATGGCCGCGACAAACGGATGAAGATTGAAACATGGAAACAATTTGTAAAGAGATGTTTGGGCAATTGAATTTCTAATGTTGCTTTATTATGTGAACATTTTAAAATATAAAATATATAGTCTTTTGAGAAAAGATAATTGATATAAGATGAAAGTTATTAATAAGAGCATTAGCATATATTAAGTGATAAATTTTGTTTCGTCATAATATAGTTTATAGTAATGAGAAACTAAAATTGTAAATTATTGGTGACAATAACTATTGTTTTAAATTTTTATTATTAATAAATAGTGTATAAAATATAATGACGATAATCATTACCATGATAATTTATGACAAAGTTCTCATTATATTACTATAAATGTATTGTTATCGAGTAATAGAATAAACTTTTGTGTTGCCAATTTTCGAATTGCCGCATAATATATTCTTACTAATTTGCTTAAATATATATATATATTTAGTTTATTAAGATTTAAATATGTGACTATAGTATCTTTTTAAATACAAATAAATTTCTTTTAAAAATGAAGTGCAAATTCTTTAAACAATATTTAAAAGGGATAATTACTACACACCCTTGAAGGTTTAACCAGAATTACATAAATATGGAATGTAATCTAAAAATTGTATGTGATAACGCCTCCTAGCCGTATGTCAACCGATGAAGAACTTAACAATCCATGTCGTCATCACAATCAAATCACTTGAAAATCTGATACATCAACTAAAGTATTACATCTAAACTCTCCATTATTTTAACATGTCTAACTTTTTCAGGGGATCTAATCGTAATATTACACATGTTTCATTAAATTTTTTGTTAGTTGAACTAACATAAGAGGTGTGATTGTAATTTTTCAAACCCGCAGGGTTCTTGTGTAATCTAGCCAAACCATAGGGATGTGGAGGTAAAGACAACAGCCTAACATGTTCCTGCATGTGAAATGCATCCGAAACTTGCAAAGACTTGGGAGTTAAAAATCAGCAGAAAGATTGCCACTTAAAGGCTAAAATCTTTTGAACTTACTCCTGAAATGAATATATATATATAATGCTTCAACGTAAATACAGTGAAATTCTAGTACAATAAGGTACATAGCATAGAAAGAAGTTGAACTATGATAAACGTTCCCAAAATTCTCCCAGAACCTGGTTTATATAACTATATGCCACACACATACATCATAAGAAGCATCAATCAACTGCTTAAGGTTGTCTCTTGTGATGCTTCAAAGCTTCAAAACGTGCCGCAAGCGCATCATAATCGGGCAACTTGGGATGAACACGTCGACCCGGAGCTTGTGGGGCTGGGCGATCAGGTGGTCGATACGTACCTCCTCCCCTAGGCAGGCCCACCTCCCCCGATTCATCATCATCATGGTTGGATTCATCATATCTGACATCTGATCGCCCCGGTGGAACATTGTAGCTATGCCTTCGGTTAATTTTCCCGTTGTCGAAACTCGGCGGTTCTTCGGCCTCAATTTCTTCCTCGCAGTCTGATTCATCAAACTTGATATCAGTGTGTGCTCTCTGACAATTATAGCTTTGTCTTCTAAACATCTTTCGATCATCTTTGATACTTTCATTTTTGTTCATAGTGAATCGATGAGAGTATTCTGAACTATTAGTCTTCATCGTTCTATCATCATCATCATACTGATCACCAGTGTAATATTCATCGTGGGGATTTGGCAAACTATTCGGCGTAAACTTTCTAGAAGCAGACATCGGATTGCCTCCATGGGCTGCGAGACGAGCAGCCGCTTCAGCAGCAGCAACTGCTTTTTCCGCAGCAGCTCCAGCAGCAGACGCAAGGTCTTGAAGATCCAAAATATTGGTTTGTTCTCTGTTCATGAATATGAAGATCGTGGGTGAAAAATGGAACAATAACTCTATATTTGTATTCACAAAAACATAATATATTGAAGCAGTTACCTGTTTGATGCGGTATTTGGCTCGGGAGTTTGCTTTGGAACTTGCTTCAGAGGTAAACTTGTAGCGCTTACGAAATTGTTTGGTCCTTCCTGGGGAAATTGTTTGGGTGAGCTTACTAAGCTCCTTATGGGAGTGTTTGCAACAACTTTCCAAAAGCACTTTTCAGCTTTTAGTTTTAATTAAATATCTGGAAACATTGCTTTTGCTTTTGATTCTCTAAACTTAAGCTGCAGGAAGATAAAAACTAAAAGCCACCCTCTTCCAACTACAACAGCTTTTTGGTATTGTTAAATTTTATTTTTAAGTACTCTCAACTTTTACTAAAGCTTTCTCTATAGTTTTTTTACGACTTTTTACTTCTCCAATAAGCAGAAGCTGTTTCAAGTTCAACCCCCCCCCCCAACCTGAAAACAAAAGACATCTTATAACATACTTGAGAGTTTATAAGATGACATAAAGTGTTTTTAAGGAAGAGTTTATAAGCTCCTAAAATATGATACTAAGATCTTAACAAACAAACAAAGGAAGCTTATAGAAAAAGGTAAAAGAGTTTCTAACTTCGTTTCAAGATCCTAATATGTTCCTTTAATTTTAACAAATTTAATTACATAATTATCATTACTAACATTTTATAAGCTCCAAAATATTATTTTATCAAACAGTTTAGTTCTACATAAGATCTAACATCCGTATTGTAACAGATTATCCCTACGTGGCATGTATGTAAATGTCATATGTGTATAGATTCGCCAGAGATAAAAGGGACAAGAGAAAGGGAAAGAAAGATACAATTCGCTCTTCTGGCGGCTTCAGTAACTCCACCTCCGATTCTCTCGTGTCCCATTGAACCTGGTATTCCTTCGCTATTTCCTTCAAAACCTTCAATTTCATTTCACCAGACGGGGTCTTAACAGAGAGCTTTTCAATAAGCTGCAACAAGGGAGGCAAAAAAAAAGGCACTCATTCATTAGAGATATCCCACACAAGTTAGTAAATTTCTATTTCAGCACAATAATCTACTTCCACAGCAAAAAGAAGGGATACATACCATGCGATTCACACCAGCATTGGGTCGTAAATCAGTGGCTGCCGACACAAAATCCTTCCCATATTTCTTCTGAAAAACGTCTCGAATGGACAATAGCTCTGGAATATCCGAGCAACGAGGGCCTGCAAATATTAGGCTTGATATCCCTTCTTTAAGGTCCGCAGGGCATTCGCTGGAAAAGGTGAACCAATTGTTATTGCTCACACAAAGCCACTGCGTGAATATCAAACGAAAGAGTCATTCCATACAACACACACCTTTGCTTGGCGACGATAGAAAGTCTGGCCACAACTAGCTCGCAGAAAAGCTCGATTAACTCATTTGCCGCCATAATATTCTGTTCTCTAATCACGTGTTCGACCTAATATACAAAGGGAGCAAAACATAAAGATTACAAATTTTCCTCGCTTGCCAAAAAGTTAAATGATTTGACATTTGCTTCCGAAGACATAATCAAAAGTTCAATTTCCATCTACAACTCAAAACATAAACAACAATCTATAACATCATCACAACACACCCCCAAGATTCATTCCCCCAAAGCAGTATTCCTAGAACACCCCAAAATGTAAATGAACATAGCATCTCAGCTATTTACTAAAATTTTCCCAACCCCTTCAATTTAGTACGATGATCTGAACTAATGGAGGGACTTGAATCTAATTTTTTCTTTTTTTTTTTTTATTTTAAAAGTCTAATGTTCCATCTTCCACCACTTGACCTAATGTGCATTAGCCTAATCTTGGTTCTAATAACACCAAAAAAATAAACAGAATGAAATTGAGAAAAAAAGATAGATCAATTTACTCGAATACGAGCAGTGGCATCTTGACCAGACTCAAGCAGCATAGCAATGTCGCGCCGCATCTGCTTTATCACCACCTCCCTCTTGTTCCTCAGCAGCTTCACTCTCGCCACCGCCATTTTCGCCATCGTTTTGCTTCAAATAACAAACGAACTCATCACATTTACTGAACATCAAAAATGGCATAAAATCCAACAAAAAAAGGAGGGCCAAATTAGGGATAGCAATAATCACCATTTAGAGGGGTTGAAGCCACGGCGGAAGAGCGAGAGACCCATCGCGACGGCCTTCTTACAGTGGTGAGCTGCGGCGCTTTTCACAGTCATTGCTGTTCAACTTCTTGGCTTTTTGTAAAGAGGAACTTTTCCTGTGGGAGCAGGGAAGAAGAAAAGGGCAAGAGGTGGAGCCGCGGGGGATAACGGTCGAATAGGAAAGGAATTTATTATTAATTTTATTAATAATTGGGAAATGGGAATAGTTATGATGTGGCTGGCGCAGGTGGGGGTCGTCCAATGGAAATGACCTGACCGCCGCTTTTGTTGAATAAAGGACAAAAAAAGACGTTTTTTGGGGAAGGAGCCGTTACATAGCTCGACTTCATAATAATATTACTGCTATGGTCCGGAGGAATCCTAGGCTGTAATTTTATTTTTAATTATCTTTAACTGCACACCCTGTGCGTATAGATAAAAAGATTAAAAGATAATTTATATATATATATATATTAAAATATGAAAAATAAATATTATTTTTATTTATATTTAATAATCAGAATATTATTATTATATTTAATTAAATTATATATATAATCTAATATAAAATTAGTGAAATTGTGAGTGATTATTATTAGAGTAAATTAATGTAAAAGAATATTTTAGGTAACATACTTGAATCTATACTAATTAAGGCTCCATACTTTATTAAAATATATTTTTTTATTATTAGTTGCAAAGGAGTGTTGAAGTGACATTCGACCTAGTAAATCATCTCTTTTACTATTTGGGCAAGTAATTGATTTCGTTCTCTCAAAATATTTTAACTTTTGCAAAATACAAACATATATATGATGTTTTTCGGGAAGGAAAATCAAAAAATAATATTTTCAAAGTGTCCCTCTTAAATCCTAGAAATTACAAAGTAATTAACCTTGTATACATATAAATTTTATAATTAAACTTATATATAACATATCACCAAAATCAAATTTCTCTCTACTCACCAGGCAAAAAAGTAATTGATTTCACATTTATAGTAAAAATTATCCCTCTAAAAGCACGACCACACATTCTTTCATTATGAAAAAATAATTTTTCGCTACAGCCTAAAATATAAGTATTCATGTATATAGTATTTGGATATGCTTTGGGGTGTTTTGATTAAAATATTTGGAAAACTTATATTTTATGATTGTGTGAAGAAAATGTGATTTAATATTCATTCGTGTTTTGATGGCATAGCAAATCGAAATTATTATATGATCAAAAGTACCGCTTCATTATATAGCAGATGATATTTTCTACTATAGACATCATATTAATTATCTTTTGTTGATTAATAAGCAGAGAATTGAATATATTATTATTTATATATAATTGTAATAACAAAAGTTATGAATAATATACATGTATATATATAAATAAATATAAATAAGTGTGTATCGCATAGCGACATATATGTCTATGTATGTATGTGCGCGAATGCCCACCACCTTGATAACAAAAGGAAAAACGTGACATGTTCTTTTTTATTTTATTATTATTATTATTTAGATACATAGGTCATTCGTTTCATGTTTATTAATTCTCATCCCCAACAATTGACCTTCATTTGTTTTGTATTTATTAATTTTTTTAACCCCAATAATTGCAAATCAATTGAAATAATTTTTTTTAATAAGAAAATTGAAATAAGTTGTTGAAACCAGTTGAAAAAGAGTGTGCTACAGTGTTAGGGCAACCCCCTTCCCAATTACTAGAAGTATTGTACATTTGCTCAATGTTTTCAAAAGCGGACCGGATAGGGAACCGGTGGCCTTACTGGTTACTGGTTCAACCGGTTCGATCACTAGTTCGACCGGTGTGACATAATAATGACGTAATAATTATTTTAAATTAATATATA
>JACFYI010000136.1:237092-276392 GCA_014898755.1 Handroanthus guayacan | reverse complement strand
TGAGTCACCCGGACCGGACCAAGCTCCGGTCACCGGTTGAACCGGTCTAACCGGCCGGTCCGGTCCGGTTCTGAGAACACTGCATTTGCTACTATTAATAAAACCTATTCACATTTTTAAATTCAAATTGATTGTGCGTCGAAAGCATTCACTGAGATGGACATGATCATCATACGACAACCAATATCAAACATTCTAACTAACATTCAACAAAAGTAATCATCAAATGACGTGCTACTAGTCACATGCTGCCCCGTCTTCCAAGACATGCCATTGAGATGGGTGTAATTATGATGCAACAGTTAGTATCAAACATGCGACACATATAGTCATCAAATGACGTGGTACTAGTCGCACGATGCCCCGTTTTCCACATGCATCCACATGACCTTAGGTGAGGTAACTAAAGTCCCTCACGAATCTCATCATTTCCTCACTCAAAGTCACACTCAATAGGAGCCAAAGAATACCATACATACAAATGCACCAATGTGTGCCAATGTGTGAGGAGATAGTCTGTAGTCAATACAACACTTACCCTATCTAGAACTCAGATAATTTAACTTAGTTGGTCCAACCCCTGAAGTCTGGAGAAACTTCTTTAGAAGCCTTATAAGTTCATAGGTTCTTGTGTCTCTACCAGAATAGAGGCAGAAATCTAGTGGAGTCAATCCATCCTGAGAAAAAGGAAGAGGAATTAAGGAAAAAGCAAAAGAAGTCAAAGAAAATAAGATGTTTATATTCAGCATTTATGACAGAGAAAACAATATGCTGATCTAAATTATTTTAATCATAAGGAGAAAGATGAGCAACAGTCTCACAAAAATGGCTACTAGTTCCCTAGGAAATGTACAGTCGAGTGGATAAAGCATAAATCTTTGAATATTACCAATGGAATATCATGTCGAGATTCTTTCATCTATTGCATACATGACTAAATTTAAGTGTATTTTTATCCATTCACGGATGACTTTGGTTTTTTGGCCATTAGCGTAGGAAAAACACGGTGATAAGGCAAGACATTGTCTACTTATTTAATTTTTGATGAGATAAAGGGTTCAATGACACCCAGAGTAATTTGTGCGTGGACAAAAATAACATTTAAATCAGTTACGTGCACAACACATGGAAGAATAACGGCAGAATTTTCAGCCTGAGAAGCTCAAAGATAGTAAAAGTGTAAAAAAACGAGTAGTTCTGTTAGCAAAGTGTAACCCAA
The DNA here is from genome assembly GCA_014898755.1 of Handroanthus guayacan. NCBI lineage: Eukaryota > Viridiplantae > Streptophyta > Magnoliopsida > Lamiales > Bignoniaceae > Handroanthus > Handroanthus guayacan. The sequence continues at coordinate 275,173 of JACFYI010000136.1, read as the reverse complement.
AAAATAAATGTTTAGTGGATACTGTGTAAAAGTGTCTACGGCCTTTTTAGCTGGCAGCATTTCAATCGACTTGAAAAGGGTACAATTAAGTCATTTTAAATAAATGAGCTCGATTTGGCAGTAAACAAGCCCATGATCAAATTTGAATCAGTTGACTAGCATGGACGCATAAAAATAGCCATTTTTAAAGTCAGAACAAGATAATGTGAGATCAGCTAGAAGCAGGTGGAACACAAAAACAATCTATGAGTTTCCAAACAAGTTGCAACTTTACCCGGTTCTTCAAAGTTTGGTCTGCTCCCTTGATCAGCAAAAGCCGCACTATATCTGTCCTACGAGATTGCACAGCTAGATGTAGTGGGGTCCATCCCTCCTAATAGTAATAAGAAACACAGCCAGATCAATCTCAGATACCAGATAAAAGAACAAAAATAGGTTCCTTAAAGTATATGTAAGCTTACATTGTCTTGAAGATTTATATCTACATTGTACAATAACAGGATTTTTATCATCTGAGTTGACGCTGTGAAGACAGCACAGTGCATTAAGGTAGCCCCTTCCTGTCGTAGCAAAGCAACATAACAAAAACAAAAGATATCAGAAATAAAACTAAAGCAGAACATTCTCATTAATAGCTTAATCAGTTGTTTCATAATTAAACTACTATATTTTTTTCTTCAGCGTTAATTGTATAAATACTCCCTCAGGTATGGCCTAATTATAAAAACGCCTCCTGTGGTTTTGAAAATAATAATAATGGCCCCTTACTGTTAGTTCAGCTAACGGAAAACTTAACAAAACCCCTGTAACATTACACTTAGACCCCTGGAAACTCAGAATGTGAAATTCACATGAGGTCTACTTATAATGTTTTAACCTTTTGTTCAATATGTTAGAATTGTTATATTTTTTGTGGGTCTAATTCCAACGTTACTTACACCCAATTAAGTTTTTGGTCAATTGAACTAATGTAAAGGGATGTTTTTGTAATTTGGCAAACGACAAAAGTGTTTTTGTGATTAGGCCAAACCTCAAGGGGGTTTCGAGGTAATTATCCATTTTCTTTATAAGCACATTATAATGCAAAACATTACATGCACATAAACAGGACACTGCAGTAGCACAACAAAATGGAAAGCTCTTTAATCACAGACCCATGCATGTAAAAATTGCCTAGTAACGGAGTAGGTTTAGCCTTACACTGTCACGAACAAATGGACTTGCTGATTCTCTCAAAAGAAAGTTAAATACAGCCTGCTTTTTGCCAAGAATTGCTCTGTGAATTGCAGTCAAACCATCCTGTACAAGAAAACGTAACAACACGAAATTGAATGAGTTACAAGAACCAGATAGCACCTCGAAGAAAAGCACCAGTTCAAAGTCAGAATTATCAGACACATATATATAATAACAAAAGGGATAACAGGAAATATAAAGTAAACATCATTCCTCACCTTGTCGGGGGCATTAATGTCAAGGCTGTGCTTTAACAAAGAATTCACAAGGTAAAATTCTCCTGAGGCAGCAAGGGTATGCAGAGGATGCCATTTTCCCTGAGAAAATAATTTTTAGCCCTGGAATTAGCATATGTAATCATCTACGTGTCTGAGAAGAAAGAAGAAAATTAAAATACTAAATAAAATATGAATAATAGCACCGAATTTTGTTAGACACCTAAGCAACAAGCCCGTACACTCAATACGCTAATCAATTGCTGAGAAAACAAAGACATAATGCTCTTGACAAAAGAGCAAAGAACCTCTATATATAGGTTCTACCAACTACAAAGAGCTCCAAAAGACTGAAAATTATGACACCTGAACGAATCTGGAAAGAGAATTTTGAGGATCAAAATGTTATAAACAATTACCTATGTCATGATACTGAAAGCATCACTTATTTTTTGGAGTATTTTATCTTTGTCATACTATAACTAAGAAAGTTAATCCAGAACAGCAAAAAAGATAGATAATTCATCAACATCATGGTTACCAGACGTTTGGGCAACTCAAAGTTTGTAACACAGAGTAAGGTTCATTTATCTTATAATTCATTCTAAGATCTCGACACAATTACAGTTACACTTCCACATAAGTTCACTTGTTTTTTGGGGTGATAGTTTTGGTTAAGAAGGAAATGCCTATTTTCCAATTCTAGAAAGTCCCTAGAGATTTCTTTTTCTTATAAAAAAGTACAAGAGAAAATGTCGAGACATTTTTTTACTTTGCAACCTAATCCAAAAATAATAATAATAATAAATGAATAAATAAAATTACTTTGATATCAACTTCGCAAAATTTCACTTTGCAACCTAAATGCATTTTTTGGTAGAAATATTCCACTGTTAGGTGGCATTGTGCAAAATCTCGCAATGTTTAGGTGGTAAAGTGAACCTTTTTCTTTTCTTTCTTTCTTTCTTTCTTTCTTTCTTTTTTTTTTTTCCAATTCTGTTTTACTATTTGTATGTGTGTCATGTATGAGAATATTCCAGTGGGATATTCCATCGGAAAATTCACTTGAGTTGCGAGGTGAGAAATCCGAGAAGTTGAGATAGCAAAATGAAACGTCTTTTTGATTAGGTTGCAAAGTGCAAAAACATCCATAGTTCGGGTGGCTTCAGTGTAGATGAGAATCATCCATGAGTAGCAAAAATTTCACTATAAAGCCATTCCGAAGTTACTTTGTACACAACATATCCGCACTTTAATAGGCTGAAAAGATATCACAAAAGGCATCAAGATACTCACCGAGGTGGCAACAGCTAAATCAGGAACCCGCCTATTCATTAACGACTTTTCTTCTTTTGAGAATAATTTACGAGGGCCTACATAATTTCAGAATAAAGATACTGAAAGTTAGAACAATCTACACAGAGAGAAATGAAAATTGCGAGAATAATATGAGTAGCAGCAGCCAATCTTGTCCATGCTTCCCTTTCCCAACTTTATCTCAAGTAGGATATTTTTACGGACTTGAGAGCCATGTATATCAGCACACCATCATTGATCAAAGCACAATACCATAAGTATTATGAATGAGGAAATAACTGTGCTAATATATCAGGGCTATTGAAATATGGTATACCATATGTTGAAGAATATTAAAATTTAATAAATCTTAAGGTCAATCCTTTTTCAAGATGTACACAGCATCCTATCAGTCACTTCTGCGGTCAAAAGTTTATGCATCTCGGCAGAGTGCCAGAGAGAATTTTGGTCTCGCATTAAGCAAAGCTTATATAATTTAGGGGGAAATATATTTTGTCAGCTGAACTATGGGTGTTTTCACACATTGCCACCGAACTTTTTTCTTGTCATGCTTTGCTACCTAGACTACACAATCTTTATACCCCACCATACCTGAATGTTTCAATGAAACATTCCCTCCTAATTTTTCCATATGCGAAGCACGTGATTAAGGCATGTGCCCAATGTTAAGGGTATTTTCATCTGCTCACGGATAAGTTTGGATATTTCTTCATTTAATGAGAAAAAATTGGCAAAAATAACAACGAAACAGCCCATTGATAATTTATTCGATTTTTAATACACAGGGTTATCTGCAAGTGGATGAAAATAACCTTAAAATTAGCCTATAAAAGAATCATGGCAGTGTCTCTTTTACCAGAAAATGCTCAAAATGGTAAAGGATAAAAAGCCATTCAAGTTAAATGGCAGAGTGTAGCGAAAAGAAGTTTAGTGCAAAAATGTACATAGTTTGGATGGGAAAGCATTTTCTCCCCCATTAAATTATCCCAAAATCCTGCATAAAAATCTATGATATTATAAATAATAACCGAAGCCTTGTTAAACCTAAACCCCATAGGTCAAAACTTGAATTCTCAAACCTCCCCAGACCACAGACCAAAAGCATCAATGCAACACAGCATACACAACAAAAGCACTCACAATCTAGTGCTCATCAAACCATAAAGCACACAAATCACTCCTCAACACTGAATAAGATCACTAGTACGAAACATTATGAACGAATAATTAGCATATAGAAGGCAGCAAATATACCTTGAGACTTGTCAGCAACGACAGGATCATAGCTCTCACTGCTGAAATGAGCCGAGATATCCTCCAATCCTCCACCATAAACAGCCACTCTCGGGTTCCTCGGAGCCACTCTATCTCTAATCTCCTCTCCCCTTCTCTCGTCATCACCGTTTTCATCATTCTCCCGAAAATGTTTCGGGTCCGGTTTATCCAGCACTACGGGATTCAACTGCTTTAGTTTCTCATTCTTAAACTTTTCGTACTCCTCCAAATTGATAGGTTTCAATGCTTGCCTTCGCTTCTCCACCCTTCTGCCGTACTCCAATTGCTGCGAGATCTTTCGCCTCTCCTTCTTCGTAATGTTCAACTCTCTCTGAACATCCAACCATTGCTCCGGAATTAAGTTTTCCGGCGAGATATCTGTGTCTTTATTGGTCCGTTTCCTGACTCTGACACGGGCTACGTCGTTTCTGAAATTTTGCGTGGTTTGAAGATATGGGTCATCGAAAATGCCTTCTTCGTAGACTAAACAGTCGCCGATGGCAGGTTCCTCGTCCTCTTCCGGCCGTGCTTCTGCGGCGGCGTAAAGGGGATGGGAGGAGAAGTGAGGCGACTTGTTGGACTTAACGAGATTTGTTGGGGTCAGGGGAGGAAAATGGAAGCTGCGAGGGGTGGACAGGGAACGAGAATTCGTGGGGAGGAGAGCAGAGATTACAGGGTTTTGGGTTTTCGGTAGAATAGTTGAAAGAGTAAGTGACGAGGACATGATTTCTCTTCCTCACCGGAAAGAGTGAGCGAGACGATATGCCAAAAGAATATGGGCCAAGACCCGAATGACGCAACGGGTCAAAATGAGAAATAAAATGGAGCTTATGCGTTATTGGACTCTAAATCTTCTCCTCTGGGGGGAAATTTTCACATTCAGAAAGATGTCCCGTAAACACGTGCAGTATCATTGTTTCGATACATTTCATGTTAAATATTAGAATTAATTACATCTTATTACCTTCTAAATTATGAAATTATTAACCATTATCCATATTGTTTGAAAATTACAAATTAATTCCCTTAAATTTGCAAAATTACTAAATCATTCATTTCGTTAGATTTTTTGACAAAAAACAACTGATATCTTCCAAGTTTTCTATTGCACTAACTACCCATTATGCCTTTGTATTTGGCCGTTGCGATTTTAGATATTAAAAATGGAAAATGTCATTATTTTTCTGTCAAAAAAGCTAATAAAATGGATAATTTAGTAATTTTATAAACTTATGGAGACTAATTTATAATGTTTAAATCATGAGGATAGTAGTTAATAATTTCATAATCTCAAAAGTCAGTAAAATGTAATTAACCCTAAATATTATTGTGTTGCGAATTTTGATACAATAAGGATTTTCATCAAATAAATTAACAGAATGATAGGCGTGACCATTAATTCAAGTACTATCACTTTTCCATGTTCACATAACTCTCTCCACCTGGTAGAAAAGCCGCATCCATTAAGCCTTTTTTACTCGATATAGAACAAGTTGTGAGTCTTCTTCAAAAATTTCTGCGCCTCTAAGATATTTTCATAACTATTTGCATCTCACAGCGTTATTGTTTCAACTTGTTGCTCCATTATGTAGCAAAAGACATTTCTCTCATATTCTCCTTGATTTTTCTTTTTTATATTTGCTTTCCTTGTTCTCCTCTGCAATTCTTCACTAATTGCTGAAAATTTTAAAAGGAGAAAAAAAAAATCGTTGTTGTGACTAAGCAATGGACCCTTGGATTTTCACACATTTTGAAAAATTAATGTACGATACACGTGGCCCTTCCATTAACTTGTTGGAAGGAACTAACAAAGCTTGCAAAACAGTAGTATTCAATATATAATGCCATCATATATGTTAAAGAGAAGTATCTTACGATATTAAAAGTAAATTTATGAATATGTAAACGAGTTGAAACAGGTCAAGCCTACTCAAATTGAATTAAATCAAGTTTAAATTTTATCTTATGCTATTTGTTCCTGTGAAGCTATATATGTTTTTAACCAAGATCATACATATTGATAGATAGAACTGGTATTTATTTGCTGAATAGACAGATTAGTTGCAAAAATCATGACTATACTTAACAATAAAATACTCGGAAAAGCCCACAGACAACGAAGATTTTTTGTTGCTGTTGGAAAAAGAATAAGTCCCACTCCTATTAACATAGGAATTGGATTTGCTCCCCTGCCGTGATTCAATGAGAATGGATAAGAGGCTCGCAAAAGATCCTTTTTTGGCTCTCTTTAGCCCTATGTTATTGTTAATTTATATATTATGATATGAATATATAAGCATTAAAATATATTGTATTATGTTATATTTTTTAAGTAAAAATGATTAATTATTTAAATTTTTGAACTCAAACTTGTAGTAATTTAAAAATCGTTTGAAAATTATCATTTGACAAGTCAAACAAAATTGAATTGAGTTTGAGCTGAAAAATATGTCTATTCTCATTAGAGTGGTTGAATGTGAAAAGCTTGCTTCATTTTACTCATTGGTTAGAAAAATTACTATATCGAAATAAATCAAACCTAGTCGAACCAGACCGGATTAATTAAATGTAGTTGTAATAACATTTCAAAACTCAAATAAGCAAGAGGCCTTTTGATATTGATACTGCTGTTCTTTGTTTTAAGGGTTAAATTCACTTTGCCCCCTCTACTATAGTGATACAATAAAAAACCCCCCTCTACTATATAAACCTTCAAACACCCCCCCAACCTCCTCCTAAAAAATTATTTATGCCCATTTTGCCCCTGCTAATATTTGTGTATTATGTAAATTCATTTTATTGCACAAAATAATGAAGAGACAAAAAAGGAAAAAGATTAGCAAATGAGATTATTTGAATCTATTTTAGTGTGTTGCTTTAGCAATAAAATAATGCATTTAATCATTCTATTGTTTCTTTTCTTTTCTTTTTTTCTTTAATATATATATATATGATCATAAAATATTCAAATAATATTTGCTTTTTCATATAATTCTATACTTGTTAACCTTTTTTTAAAATTTTTAACACATACTAAGATTAATTGAAAAAATTCCCAATTTATAAGATTTAAATGTTGAATATACTAACTGATTGAACTAATACTACAACAACATTCTAAGTCAATTTTATAAATCATATTATGACTTATTGATTTAATAATTATTTTCTATTTCCAAGTAGTTGAGAATATTTCTATAATTTCAAATTAATGGGGACTTTTATTCCCGAACGAATTTTAAATATAATATATAGTTGTTAGTGATGATTTATAAAATTGATCTATCCAAAATTTCATATAATTATGATTCCCAAGTAAACTTTTGTGTCTTCATTATTTTGTGCAATAAAATAAAATCATGCAATATATATATATAGAGGGGCAAAATGGGCATAAATGATTTTTTAGGAGGAGATTGGGGGGGTGTTTGAAGGTTTATATAGTAGATGGGGGTTTTTAATTGTATCACTATAGCAGAGGGGGGCAAAGTGAATTTAACCCTTTTTTTAATTCGGATGGGCAGATATTGCTGTTATTTATTTAGTTATTCATTTATTCTTAAGATAGAAAACTACCACCTTGAAGGGTTTTGGGAAGAACATCCATGTCTTTTCCTACATCTTCAATTGCGTTTTCCTCACCACAACGTTTCCTTCAAGATCGTATTTCATATCCCACCTCAAACACGCTTCGGGTTTTCGCTGTTCTTTAACATAGAACTTGCAGCTTCGGAAAAAAATTCTGGTGGGTTTTTTCGGTTAACTGGCAATTTCACTCTACACACAGTTTTCGTTTAGTGGGTCTCATTAAGAAAAGTTAAAATTTAAGACTATGATTAATTATCTTCAAAATGTTCGTATATATTGAAATCATGTTCTTCTTTTTTCTTAAGCGCAAGGATAATTGTGTATGTGCAAATTTGAAGCATGTATATCGTGGTTCATAGTTTGGTATTGCCATTGAACCCCAGAGGAGGTAAATTTAAGTTTCCCCTTTTGGGTATTAGGATTTAGGAACAAGAAGAAATGAGGTAAATGAAAAACAGGGCTCAAGTATTTAAGAAAAATTATGCAGAGAGTCTGTTCAAAGAAATTATGTGTTCTCTGCATCAATTGCCATATTGGCTTATCTGTTATCAAGCCAAGAACTCTGGGGAAAGAGTCTTTGCAACTGTTTGAGTTCTATGAATCCTCGAAACCTGTTCTGTTTTCCACTTATTCACATCTGGGATCATCGAAAAATCCGCAAAAATTCACCCCCGATGTAAAGCCTGGTATTCCACCAAGAGAAGGGTTTGACCTTGTACACCTCAAGAGAGAACCGGAATTGTCTAAGGAAAGTCATATTCAAGATCATGATGAATTTTCAGCTGATGTTGAGAAGGTATATAGAATACTTAGGAAGTTCCATTCGAGAGTCCCAAAATTGGAACTTGCTTTGCAGGAATCTGGTGTTGTGGTGAGGTCTGGATTGACTGAAAGGGTGCTTAACCGCTGTGGTGATGCTGGGAATTTAGGATACAGATTCTTTGTATGGGCATCGAAACAGCCTGGTTATAGGCATAGTTACGATGTTTATAAATCGATGATTAAGATTTTAGGAAAAATGAGGCAATTTGGAGCTGTTTGGGCTCTTATTGAGGAGATGAGAAAAGAAAATCCTCAGCTTTTATCACCTGAGGTTTTTGTTGTTCTGATGAGGAGATTTGCATCTGCAAGAATGGTTAAAAAGGCAATTGAAGTGTTGGATGAGATGCCAAAATACGGCTGTGAGCCTGATGAATATGCCTTTGGGTGCTTGTTGGATGCTTTGTGTAAGAATGGTAGTGTAAAGGAAGCTGCGTTGCTGTTTGAGGATATGAGGATCAGATTCAAGCCGACGATAAAGCATTTCACATCGTTGTTATATGGTTGGTGCAAAGAAGGAAAGTTAATGGAGGCAAAAGTCGTGTTGGTGAAAATGAGGGAAGCGGGTTTTGAGCCTGATATTGTGGTTTATAATAATTTGCTTAATGGATATACAGCAGCAGGTAAAATGGTAGATGCTTTCCATCTTTTGCAAGAGATGAGGAATACTGGTTGCAAGCCGAATGCAGCTTCATATACGATTATGATTCAGGCACTTTGCGCTCGGGAAAAATTGGAAGAGGCAATGAGAGTATTTGTGGATATGGAGAACAATGGGTGTGAACCCGATATTGTTACTTACACCACTTTGATAAGTGGATTTTGTAAGTGGGGTAAGATCGAGAAAGGCTACGAGCTTTTAGATGCTATGATACAAAAGGGGCATGCACCTAACCCGACTACGTATTTGTACTTCATGTTAGCTCATGAGAAGAAGGAAGAGTTGGAGGAGTGCCTAGAACTTATGGAGGAGATGCGGAAGATTGGCGTGTTCCCCGACTTAAGCATATACAACACGATAATTCGTTTGGCGTGCAAATTGGGGGAGACTGAAGACGGTATGAAGTTGATGAATGAGTTAGAAGCAAACGGCATCGGCCCAGGAGTTGACACTTTTGTAATCATGATTAATGGGCTCGTTGAGCATGGTAATTTGGTCGAAGCTTGCAATTTCTTAAACGAAATGGTCGGGAGAGGTCTTCTAGCTGCTCCACAATATGGTCTTCTCAAGGAGTTGTTGAATTCTCTATTAAGAGAAGATAAGCTTCAATTAGCGAAGGATGTCTGGAGTTGCATGATAGCTAAAGGCTGTGATCTTAACGTTTACGCATGGACAATCTGGATCCATGCTCTCTTCTCGAAGGGGCATGTGAAGGATGCTTGCTTTTACTGTATAGATATGATGGATGCTGGGGTGATGCCTCAGCCGGATACCTTTGCTAAGCTCATGCGAGGTTTAAGAAAGCTGTATAATCGACAAATTGCGGCTGAAATTACCGAGAAAGTGAGGAAAATGGCTGCAGAGAGAAACATGACCTTCAAGATGTACAAAAGACGTGGTGAAAGAGACTTGAAAGAGAAAGCTAAGGCGAAGAAGGAGGGGAGGAAGAGAAGAGCTCGTCGGCGCCAGTGGGGAAGCAGAAATCGGAAGGCTGACACCTTTTGATTTGAGTTGTTTGCTGCAAGCTGGATTCGTTTATAACAGCACAATGCATCATGGACCAGAGGTGCTATAAGTTCCTTTTAAACCAATAGAAACGTCCATTTCTCTTTTACTTATATTTTGATGAATTTGATGATGTTAACATAATGAGGTTCTAGTTCACTAATGTAAGGAAAAAAAAATTCCTTTTTCGAGGACTTTATGCTCAGCGCTTAGTAATTTAGTAGAAGTAAGAGAAATGTCGGAGTTAATCCCATTTCCACATTAACTTTTGCAGTCATAATCAAGTGAGGTTTTCCTGAAAACCTTCTATGTCGCACAAATAATGAGACAAAGTGCCAGAACTATTTTTCTGAGTGCTTTGTATCTAGAGTTAATTACCTGAAAGACCTACTCATTAAAAAAAAAACACCCTGAAAGGCACTCTTTATCTTTTGAAATCACAAGTACCCCATTTGAATCCCCCTTACTGTTTTCAACAACCATTAGTTGTCCTTACAAAAACTGTAATAAACTTGCCTTGGATGCAAGGGGGTATTGTAATTTCAGGACATAGAAAGAGTTCTTTCTAAACGCACCAGATCTCATGGGCTTTTTGTAATTAATCGTTGAATTTAATTTATAGTACTGCTCCAACTATTGATCACTGTCGTTTAAACAAAGGGTGACATATAGATGCGTGTCAATATAGTGGAAGAGTTTCATCAAACTATTCAGCTGTGTGTACCTGATTATATTTATAACATTGCCCAAAAGTGCACTATAAGGTGTTCTGCTGAAAACCGAAAAACTTGTGTTTGTGGTATGTTTGACCGGAGATTTTCAGTTTCTGCTTTCGCTTGTGTTTACTAGATTCTAATTTGAAGTGAAAATGAACCGAAGGATTCACAGAATTGCAAATCCGATAGGGAAATGAGAAATCTTGTCATTTTCTTGTCTAGACCTAACACGCTACCACAATTGCAAGTGAACACGAAACTTGCCTGAAACTGAATCCCAGAGCCCATATATCTGAGTTAACTACCTTGAAGCATGTTGTACTGTGAACAAGTTGTCCACTTTCTAACAACTCTATATCATACATTTGCAGATGCAGAAGAGTGGACAACACTAGACCATTCTTCAGATGAAGTCCTGTCAAGCCCTGCAAGTAATTCTTACGAATCCAGGCTATGTCCCATTTCTGGATTCTCGGTATGCCATAGGACTCGTCGTCTTTAACTTTGCATGGCTAATGTAGCATAAAATGTTGAGATTATCTGTAGGAGAATGGAGATGAGATATATCTGACTAGAAAGGGATACCAGTTGTTCATGCGTCGCCAAGGAAAGGGGTGCCTCCTCTTTCGTTGAGTTCTAACAGCTGCATAAAGAGTTCAACATGCCGATGTCTTGGATCCAAGTAGTTTGGCTACAAGGCACTCGATGTTAAATCAATATCTGCACCGATGAAGAACTTCTTCCTTGAACATGTCACTTGCAGAGGGTGGTCTAGGGATGTTTGTATTTTCTCAGTGAAGATCCTTTGATATTTAAGTCAGTCAATGGAATTCAAAAAATTCACATAGCTACTGTAGTTTTATGAGTTTAACCCAATTTGATGCCCTTGGGGTAGTTACACTCTCGGGCCAATCCTCTTACATCGATCTCTTAAAAATTGGGATGCCTTTCGATTATCTCAAATACATCGCATTCCTATGGAGAGATGACCTTCGATCGAGCTAACTTTACCCGCATGAATGTATGTTTTGCTTCGCATCAACTAGTCACCCTAATTAACTCGGTTGACCTATGGGCACTAGATCGACCTTTTCGATACTTGAGTGGAATTCCAAAAATCATATATATAGCTTATTTTTTATGAGTTTTCCCCCCATCCGATGTGCGAATCATGTCTATATTAGCAACTTAGCCATACTTGTGGCCTTTTGTTTATCAAAGATATCTCATAGCCAAATCAATGTTTGTGCTTGATGTGTTCAAGTAAATTTAAGAAGTAAAGTAATTCCACAAAATTATGAATCTCATCTCCAAAATATGCTGATCAAAATATTGATTTCAATATGTTGCTGTGATTAATGTGCAAACGATTTTAAATTTATATATATATATCATATATTATCATATATTGCATGTGTTATCTTAACGTATGTATATTTGTACATATTATTTATTAATTATTCGTATATAATTGTTTAATGATGAGGAAATCAGCAAAGATGCTGTGGAAAATCATCAAAAAATAAAAAAATAAAAAAATGAAAAAGCACAAATATATTGTTAGGATCTTACTTGTAACTGGAGTAGATAAAGTACCTTCTTTTAGGACTCAAATCCGTTCAAGATGTCTTTTTCGACGTGGGTCTATTGCAATAACATGACTCTTCCATCTTCAATTTTTCCCACTATGCCTTAGTTTATGATGTGAAAGAGGTAGGTGTTTTTATTTTGGGGTTTTGTTAGTCAATTTTCCCCACTATGCCTTAGATTATGATGTGAAAAAAGGTATGTGTTTTTATTTTGGGGTTTTTAATTGTAAAATTACGCTTAAACTCCCATAGAATTTAATATGACAGATTTATATTCAACAAATTTCTCTAGAACGAAATATTCTCAAAGATACTGTTGAAATTCGCATCTAGGGGCTTTCACATAATATATGTGAATTTTGGGGTGCAATTTGTCCCCTCAAAACGGTTGGGGTTAAAGTGCACTACCCCAAAATTTTGGGGTTGTTTGCAATTTACTCTATATTAAAATATATGGGCAAATTATGGTAATAATTATTCAAAAAGTGGCCTCAAAGGGCAAAAATGTCTGTTCAACAAATTTGCTCTGGCAGGGTAGAAACCGCTCTGGCACTATCACCAGCGGAAGGGGGCAGCGGAAGCGGGTCGATATATGGTAGAAAAATGTATACTACAACAAATCATAAGAGTTGCCATTGTAGCTTTCAAAACAAGCGACAAAGTTTAGGGTTTTTCTCAATTCTGCTACTACGATGGTAATTTCTCTCTCTCTCTCTCTCTCTCTCTCTCGCTCGCTCCCTCCCTCGTAGATCTTGATATATATGGAGTTTAGATATATTTATGTTCTGAGGACGGTGAATGTTGATAATAATATTGAAAATTTCTTATTATTTTGCAGGCTGATTCTCCTCGCAGACGGTAAATTCCGAGTTACTAATATTTATGGCTGCGTTTTTTCTTTCCTTCTTTTCTTTTGGAAAAAAATTAGGTTTGATTTAATTTCTGTAGAAGTGCTGTAGGGTTTCTGATCTATATGTTCTGAGTTAGACGAGCAACGGTTAGGGTTTGTATTTTCGAGGAGGAAGTTAAAATTATGTGTAGCCTAGCTAGCTTTCCTGATTCCTTGCCTGTGTCGTGGTTCCTCTCTTGCGCAAGATATAATTGCTTGCTTATGTATTTGAGTTTTTAAATTTTTGTATTTTCTTTCCTCTTTTTGTTTTTGATTAACCTTTTTTATTTTCACTAAGCTACTATTGAGTTGATGTAGTGTTCATCAGAGAAAATTTTCTGCTGGTTTTTCATGCTGTTCCGAAGAAACTTGTGATTGGATGCTGATTATTAACTTCTTGGATGTGGGTGTGGTTGTTTTTTCAGATTGAATTTGCAAATGAAATATAGCCTAACATTTTGGGTGCTCCTATGTTGTGGATATATCTTGAATATCAATGAAATTTGTGGGTTAGCCAGTAGACTCATTCTGTTTACATTCGAATAGTGTGACGAGACTTCTTGCATTTCCACTTTTTATGGAGTTAGTTCTGATTCGTAAGTTTTCAGTTGATGTCAATAGTCGGCCATGGCTTTTTGATATCCTTGAGGTTATTTGTGGGATATCCTATTTTAAATGAATGAACTCGGTTGGAAGCTAAATGAATGCAATCTTATAGATGCCAGGGAGGGAGCGAGAGAGGGAGGGGGGGAGGGGGTGGAGAGGGAGAGTTTAATTTCTTATGTGCCAAATTCACTATACTTAAAATTGCGGAAGAACATTTTTGTTTTTGAGAGACATTGCATCATTATGTAAAATAAGTTCATAAAATTGGATTTGCATTTGACATTGTGAAGCTAGAGATTGACACTCAACAGATATGGTAAGGAATAGCATACATGAATTGATACATTGAGGTTGCTCTTGAACTGTTCTGAGCCTTAAGCATTTTGAAGTGGAGGAGCTAATACGTTCAAACATATAGTGTAGCAATCATATTGTGTTTTATTTAGTAATTTGGATTTTTTGCTGCAGTCTAGTTATGGTTATCGGTTGTGTAACTTATCTTTCTACCTTTTCTTCTATATTTTATTAGTGTACTTGTATGAAGTTCGTTTGTTGAATTTCTTTCTACAATTGCTTCCTTGATTTCATACCCATCTGCTTAGAAATTGTCTGCTGTGTCTACATTTGTGTGTCTTGGCACTATCCTATCTACTGTCAGTCTAAGTTGTTTGGTGAAAATAATCTTCATCATGCTTTAGGATCCATATTGTCATGTGCCTGTTCTCTTTTGGGTCTTTCTGATTATTAGTTTTTACAATAGCTAATGTGGTGGTTTGTATTTTTTTGGGTTTTAAGGTGTATACTCACAGCTGATCTTGCGTTAGTGGATCGAGTTTGTCATGTTGGATCCTACCTAACTAGATTCTCTCTTTGTTCAACTGTGAAGTTTAAGACTTTGTACATGTGGCATTTTTCGTATAATGGCTGTTTGAAAATTGTCTTCTCCTTGTTGTTTTGTTAGGAATGCACGGTCTCCTTCTCCATGGGAAGAGAATTCTAGATCCAGGTCAAGGTCGAGATCCAGGTCCAGATCGAGATCTCGATCCAGATCATGGTCAAGATCAAGGGCCAGATCTAGGTCCAGATCTGGGTCAAGGGGTCGTGGCAGGTCAGTTGTAATATTATGTTTGATTTTCTTATATTGCTCTTGCCCAATCGACATTGTTAGTCATAGATGTTGCTGCTTTGCATTGGATCCGCCATGCAGGACTGCAGATGCTGGTAACCCAGGGAATGCACTTTATGTAACTGGCCTATCCACGAGGGTCACTGAAAGAGACCTGGAAGATCATTTCTCAAAGGAGGGAAAGGTTTGTTTTGTTTGATATTTTATGTTTTCTGTTTTATTTCTTTGATGAGAAGTTGAAGAAGGCAAAGTGGGTATGAGGTGTTATGTTATCTATGAAACCTTTAGTAGTAGCACGTTTAATTATTGAAAATAGCAAAATCATTAGAGTTCTTTTGTCACCACCATCTAAAATGTGGATTCCGATAATGGTTTCTTCATCTTCTTGCAACCTGCTCCTCCTCCTCCTTTCTTCTTTTTCTTTTTTTTTTGTTGGGGGGGTGTGGGGGTGGGGGATTGGTTTGGACTTTTGTGCTTCTTGTTGACATTCTCTGTTTATTCCCATTTTATAGGTGAAATCGGTCTTTTTGGTTGTGGAACCACGATCTCGTGTCTCTCGTGGTTTTGCTTTTATAACTATGGACTCTCCTGAGGATGCCAATCGATGTATCAAACACCTGAATCAATCAGTGCTGGAAGGCCGATACATAACTGTGGAGAGGGTAAGCTACATGCCTGATAAAAGCTGGCATCTGACCTATATGATTGTAAATCAATCTCTTTGACCTGAAGGTTTTCTGGTTATATTCAGAAGATATTGCGTCAGCTATGTTGGCAGAAATCAAAGATGATCAGTCCATCCATCGCAACAAGCTAAAACAGCTTTTCAATTGCATCTGATCAACTAAATAGCATCTATATTGCCCAACAACTATACAACCTCAGCAAATACTCTCAACTCTCAATTAACCAAGGGTCTTTGTCAACATTGTAATCAGGCTTTTATGGTATCTCATACCTGATTTTGATTTTTTTTTTCTTTTTTTTTTCCAAATATTAATTTGATTGACTAAAGCAAATGTGAACTAGATGGTATGGCCCTGACTTAGGACAGCAGGAAAACGTAGATGTCATTTTTTTTTTAATACATGTTTTGGAGCTTGGAGATCCATTTATCCATGGTTACTTATCATTGAATTTGAGGCAGGTTGTGATTACGTTTTACTTGCATTCTTAAGCTATAAAACGCTATTTTTATTGGATTACATTATTTTTCTTTAGTCGCGGAGGAAACGTCCGAGGACTCCCACACCTGGCCACTATCTTGGGCTCAAAAGTACTCGGGGTGAGGGTGAGTTGTCGTTGCTGCCATTATGTAAGTTATTGTTGTTCTAATATGAAAACTAATTCATTGCTTGGGTGAAAGGTTATCGGGGTGATCGTGGTAGGTATCGTGGAGGTTCCAGCCGTGATGATTATGGCTACCGAAGGTCTCCAAGACGCTCGCCTTATAGGGGTGTGTCTCCAAGGCGCTCACCTTATAGAGGGGGACGGGACTATTCTCCCAAACGTTCACCTTCTGGTGGAAGATCAAGAAGGGACAGGTCCAGGTCATACTCTCCTCGACGCAGTCTCGAGAGAAGCTATGCACGTGGTTCTAGGTGAAATTTACCCTGAAATATATTGCAGTTGCTTTTAAACTGATAAGAATAGTAATGAAGAGTTGAAGACTATGCAGCAATATGTTTGGATTAAATTTAGAGATTGTGGACCAATTATGAATTGATGCTTATTGCCTGTTATCATAGTGTGCTCAACTGATTCCACTGTATTTTTTTTCTCTATGGTTCAGCATTATGTTTCAATGAGTGATTTACTGCCCTTGGGTGCTAGCTTTTTGCGAGTTATTTGCTTCTGTGAAGCCCGTTTGAATTGGTAAATGAGTTGAGTTCAAGTCCCATCCTGAATTGAAACTTATCTCTGGTTTTGTTTTGCATTTTTACGATGAACTAGGTCTGCTGTATGTGGTTGAATGAGTGGTTTCAATTACAAGAAAACTTTATATTTGTCTTGCACTTTATATTATTCGTGGTTCATAGAAGCTACAACTATAAGTGGATCCTGTGACACTTATTGTTTCACAATCGAGAATAATGAAGTTTACATGAATGGAAAATGGTATAATTATGCTCTGCACGCCATTATTCTCTTAAATATACCGCACTGCGAGGTTGTAGAATCGTTGGTGGTGTAATCCCTGCTTGTGCAGAAGATTTACTTGCATTCTGCTTGTTGGAGGTTCGCCGATGTGCAAATTGTTGAATTTTATTTATTATGAGAAGACTTGCCTAAAAGTAAGTGGGGTGCCTAGCATTAAACTTTCATCGTTTGAATTTTTCAGGAAAGTAAAGTGATTTTAGAAGTTGAAATTCACGTTACAAATTAACATAAAAATCTCGGCTGAAGGTTATTTAAAACGTCGAAAGATTCAAATAATTTTATTGGTGAAATTGAAATTGGCGAGGAAAATTTCCGTTCAGTACTCGTCGATTAAAAGAAACAAAGGTGCAACTCCAAACGATTGTACAGCTTGGAAGCCCAAATAAAAGCTGACACATGCACATGATAATAGCCAATGACATTTTTCAGCATGTGCTATGAAGGTTTTGTCTTTTGAAATAAATAAAAATAAATAAATAAGTAAATAGGAGAAAAACATAAATAAAATAAATGTATAGAAGGATGAAAAATAACAAAGCTTCGCCGCAAGTAGCAGCATGAGAAGGCTAATACAACCCAACGAAACAGGTGGTTTCAACTCACTTGGGAACAGAGTTCATAAAATAGTCTGTACAACACACTTCACAAAATTTGTTGGTTGTGCCTTATTCCCGTTTTGCACTCTCTTTTTGGTATCTGATGTATCTCATTTCCGTTCCTACAGGTCGTATACAGCATATCCATAGTAGTAACTGATATATCTTGTGCTATATTAGCAAAATACAAAATCAATCCCGACTGCCCCTTCACCAATGTTGCACTGGACAATTAGTCCTATTCACCATTTAATTTCAAGAGGCACTTGCAATCATTTTATGAAAACGAGAATCTAGAAAAGAGAGACGTTGCGGATCCTGAAGAATCGCTTGCAGGGCTAGGGGGAACTTCATTTGAAGAGCGATAGGCTTGTTGACACTTCTGCACCTGCAAATGTATGATATATAGGCTTGTTAGAGAGTGGATGGGTCGATAACATGACCATGACCACATGGTAGTCAGCTTCTATGAAGTTAACTCAGATGTGTCTGCTACAGGATTAGATGGAAGCAAGTTTCATGTCCAGGCAAGAACAAGATAAAAGGTATCTAGAAATCTCCATATCCTATCGAGTCCGCAATTCTATGGTATCCGTTGGTTCACACCAACATCAGAATCAATGGAAATGAAATCCATACGGAAGTTGAAAATCTTAGGTCAAAATACACTATAACGAGAATAAAGCATTAGAAACATAAATGCAATGTTAAGTGAGGAAAGTCGATACAAATTTGATATTGCAAGTCTTCCCTGCTGTTTAAGTGGCACACTTTGCATCAGTTCAAAATTAATGCAGCACCAGAGGGGAAACAAAGGTGTTTGACAAGTTTATATGCACTTTAAATGTTGACGCGGTGCTTATATTCAGAAAAAGAAACTTGTGCAGCATACTGTAGACATTTTTCCACATAAGAATGCGTTGTTGTCATAGGGGCATTAATCAGGAGAGGAAAATAATAAATCACCTCATCAGGGCTGAACTGAAGAAGCATTGCAATAACAGGTAGCAGCCTCTCCACTTCACCTAATAATTTGCACAGGCAGAAGGAGGGACGCAGAAGAAAAAAGTCAAAAGTGATCATTGTTTGCTAATAACATGTTACACTATTTCAGCCAAAAAATAAAAATAAATAAATAAATAAATACAGCAAAAAGTTATCAAGAAAACACTTATCTGTAATTAAATATCACATAATGAAACTAATTTCCATTTCAGTCATTCTCTGTGCCTAGTAAATAATTAGTTGTCTAGAAAATTCCCCTACGCCTTCAGTCATGGTAAAATTTTAAGAGGTTAATCCTATACAAACTAAGATTTTTACAGGAAAACTGAAGAAGAAAGGATAAACTGATGCCTATTTGTTATACAATTGAGACTAAGGTTGATCACGAAGAAAGAAAGGAGACAGCATATAATCAGTTAAGATTATCGTGACCTAGTTTCTCCTGTTATTGTTCCTTTCTCATATGTTTATCATTCATCAACAATCCATTACTCCCCAGCGTCAGCTATTTCTAAAATACAATGATGATTGGTCAGAAAGAAAACTGTAAATTGCTGTTTATTTTACAGAACGAATCAACAAGTTTTGTGAAACACCGGGGGGTGGGGGATCATGAAGGAGGAGGTGCAGGTGGAGATGAAGGCACAATGCATACAAAGATACCTGTCTCTAGAAGCTTTAAGATGACATTTTTAAGATATGTCAGATCCACTCCTTCCCTCTTCTGCATTCTTTCCATGTTTCGGAGTTCTTCCTTCAACATCGCTTCCTACACACATAACGATCAACAATGAATAAGGGTAGTGACACAATCTGAAATGGAAGTATAGAACCATGTTTATGTAGTGACCGGTTGGTTGCCCAAAACATAGTGTTACCGCCTCAAAGTAATATATAAGAGAGAGGGTTTCTATTAACTTGCCATATGTTGGAAATAATTTTCATGAACCTCAACTGCCATGTAATTGATACCACTCTAAATTATGAGGTGTCAAAATAATAATTAGATAGGCTATGCTGTAATTAAAATGTCTCAGAAGTGCAGGGGAATATTGCTCCTCTCCACAAATTTTCATCCACAAACCGATGGCTAAACAAACAGGTAAACACCTTATTGGGGTGCCATTCAAGGCACTTTGCCAATCAAAAGATTGGGCCAAGCTCATCGAGGTGGCACACTTCTTGTTCAGCTTACAATGGAGTGGGGCAAAGCCCACTTGAGCTTCCAACGAAACAACCGCACACCCACACACGTTCCCAACAATGCTTGATAGAATAAGTCCCAGTGCATGTATATGGCTAAGTCATGGAAAGAACAAACAGACTTAGCACAATTGTGTTTGGAAAGGCCTAAAAGAGAATGAAGAAGTAGGTGGATGACAAACGGTGACCAAGGGAGTTCAAGATAGGCGAATAAGTCATAGTGAAGTTACTTCCAACAACAATTTAAAGCCCTGCTAGAATGCACAAAGGGTTGGTTCTCAGGTATGAGGAGCCATTTGATATCGTCACCAAATTGGTGAAGTCTATTCACTTAACTTACCCAACAGATTCACTCGATCTTCCATGAGAGCAGGTTAAAGCCTTATTAAGGAGACAAAGAAGACCCAAGCCAAGAGGAGTCGCATCAAATACCTCCCGTCGTGACAATGTCCAGCGGCAAGGAGATGGATGAAGTTTTGATGTCGTGGATTGTTAGAGGACAGGGTGTGTCACCAGGCACACAATATTTGATCAAGTGGAAGGACTTCCCAAATCTAAGGCAACGTGGGGAACAAAGGAAGATTTGTGGCAATTTCAAGATCACTTCCAAGACTACAAGGCAATGAAAGTTTTGCCAAGTTAGGCGGGGGAGGATGTCAAGCCTCGAACGAAGCCATCAACAAGCATCATCATTGAGTATGGAAGAGCCAAGGTTAAGAGACGTCCTAAAGAATTCCAGATTCATGTTTGTTTTTTGTAGAGAAGCATAGGACCTTCAACATTGGGGTTTCTAGAAGTCTTATAAAATAACTCCACCTTCTATTTGAAGGGGTGGATGGTATAAGTATGTAGAAACCTCTGATTTGTAAATCTCCAAGAACTTTGAGAGTAATAAAAAGCATTCTTCTTAGCACTTCTCTCTCCAACTCTTCCTCTCTCTACACTCTTGCCAACTTCACTTCACACACAAGCACTTCCAAAGAGGCTGACTTAGCGAGTCATTGAGGGGCGGAGTCCAGGAGCTAACTGCCGTACAACAGCTCCATGACATGTCGCTTTAAAACCAACTACACCTGTAGCATTGCGTCAACGGAAAAAAGGAACCCCAACTTGTATATGGTCAACAAATTCCGGAAAGTTTCAGAATTATTTTAATATCGAACATTTTCCATTGAAGAGAAGAGAACCAAAAAGGCTGGTATTGTTGAAAGTATCACTCTCATTACAGTGCTAGTTTGAGAAAGCAGATTAAGAACACGTAATTCACTAATTTAGTCACCACAGCAAGTATTTCTGAGTTTTGTAGGAAATATGGAATGAAGAGGAAGGCTGTTAGCATTCGGGGACATAAGGACTATTGCAGGGTGAAAGCACGGCGTGACACGCATTAGACACTGCCCCTAAGGTCTAGAATGTTCAGTAGAACCTCTTTACTTTGGACTCACATAAAGTAATGTACTGCTAAGTGAAATAAATTGAAGGATGACCAGCTCAAATTCTATACAAACTAGCATTATGAAGTACCTGCTGCCGGTGGAGGCGATTTTCATGCTCGAGCTCCTCAAGCTCCTCCTGCATTTAAAGCATCAGAACATCAGCCATAAACATAGAAGTTGAGTACATCATATCAGATATAACTTCAGATGCAGACAACAAGAAGCTTGAAGGAAGAAGGAAAAGAAGAAGAAGAAGAAGGAAAAACAAAACAAAACAAAATAAAATAAAATAAAAGGTCAAGAAGAAGAAGAAAATTAAAGAAGTAAACCTCAGAAATTTTTTCATCTCAAAGAAGGCTCCTTTGAACATAATTTAGAACCTAGAAAACTTGTCACATTACATGCGTTTACTTGAATAGTTCTAAATCTGTTTTCTTTGAACATAATGGACAACTTTTTAGGCCAAGATTTGAGGATGATGGTTCTCTTTTGTCATTTTATGAATGACTTCCTAAGTGATCAAGCAAAATAAAAAACTGAGCGTGATGGCCCTTGTTCTTTTCAAAGTCTATAGTGGAGCATTGAGTGCTTACTCCAGAAAAACCTGGGGCCATGCAAGTGACTTGGATAATGGTGCACCCACCAGGCTAATTATCAACAGCCTCCCACTTATCAAGTCTTTCCTAAGAAGTCTATATGGTGTGACAGGATTTCCATGAAATTCTTAAATATCTTTCTCGGTCAACTCTAGCCATTTTGTAATGAAAGAAGAATGATGGGGTTGAATATGCATGTTTCCATTTGATAATATGTAAGTTCTGGGAACTTGATAAAGTTCGAAGTTCCATGAGTACAGGGCCAAGCAGCCTGAGAGTTCTGACAAAATTGTTTCCCATCCCAAGTCTACTTTGGTCTCACATTTTGTAAGGATAAGACTGAAGGCTACAGATTTTTGGGTATGTGAGTCTTTGTACTTGGAATTCTATTGCTATTTGAGTTTTACTATGGAATCCTCTAAATATCTCAAATTAGTTCTGACTTAAGTATAAATATTTATCCAAATTTCTAGTCCTATTCATGCTTATCTTGTAGGAGAAGTCTTTAAATTCCAATATTCTATAGTACTTATTGTGATCTCATCCTACCAAGTTTATTACGATCAAGAACCGATCTTATGTACAGGCAAATTTGCCCCAACCATGTGAGACCAAACCGTGTTCTCTTCTCCTCTGTTCTCACTCGCCTTTTGCTCCTTTCTTCTTTCTCCTTTTGCTGAGACCATTACTTCTTTTGCTTCAGCCCAGCCTTCTTATTGTTTTTTCTCGACATTAATTCACTAATTTATAAAGCCCACCCTTACCAATAACAAAGTAAACTCAAAAGACACTGTGAGATAGAGTTTGCTATATATAGATAAGAATAGTGCATAATTCCTATATAACATACTTGAAGTGCAAGAATATGCCGCTGTGTTTGAGCAAGCTCCTCTTCCCTCTGAGCTTGTTGCCTTGCCAAAATCTGGGGGGAAAAAGGTTAAAAAAGAAAAAAGAAAAAAAGAAAAGAAAAAAATCAATCTTTTCAAGTGATCACACCTCTAGGGCGCTAATAACACCTAACATGCATCTACATACACACACATGAACATAAACAAATACAGAGAAGGATCTATATATATACCAAATACATACAAAAATTCCACAAATAGGTTGTGGTTTTGACAACAGTGACCCTTATATGTCATATAACCTGGCAGCCAAGCTTGGAAGCATTATTGATCACTGGTCATATATTTCATTGTCTAGATGATACAGTTGATACTCAAATGACATAACTTTTCTCTTGTCCCTTCTCCGTTTCAGTTAAGAGAAACATTTCTCCTAGAGTTGCAATGCACTTTTCATTGCAAAAAGCCTTTTTAAAAGCAAAAAAGAGAAAGAACCATTATAGGTGGATCATGGAGAATTTGAAGAAATGCGTCACAGCCGGATTTGCGGCAGGAGTCCAGAAGCAGGAACTAACTCAGACACATTCTCAACAAAGTAGCAATAAAATATGGTCGGATAACAAGGAAGAGAAGGGTAGGTATTGTGACGTTCTTCACCTGCATATGTGCAGGTTCACCAACCTATAATTATCAAAAGAATCAGATATCTTTCTTATTCTTGTCAGCAGCAAACTTCTGTCCAAAACTTTTTAATTCAACCATGTGCATATGATAAATACTTCAATATGAAAAATCTCCCTATTCAAAGCAATCTCATCCTTCGCTAAAAGGCAGTACAGTTTTAACAAAGTTTCTAAAGCTTGTTTGAGCTCAGATCAAATAAATACTGCTGAAGAATCGAAAAAGGTCTTTACATGCATATCAGGATAGAGATACACATGATATAATAAGGTATTCTAAGGTATCAAACACTGATAACTTCAGATTCCATAACAGGGAAAACAGTGAATTACTAGGATCTGTTGCTCTGCAGCTGAAGAACTCGAATTTGAGGCTTCCTGTTTCTGAAGAGCTGCATTCATCAATTGCAAAGGTAAAATTAAATTCCAGTCCAGTGAACATTTTAGCAACACTGGAATTATGATGTTTTAATTTTGAATATGACGTTCTTTAGAACTTGAAAGATGAATGTTTTACCTGTCTGTTCATCAGGGTATTCAGCCTGAAAATAATTAGGAAAAGGAGTCAAAAATCAAAGAACCCATAAGGTACATGCCTATGACTATCTGTACACAGACTACATAATAAGATATATGTTATATTAGACTGAAGCCTAACAGAAAATCAAATTTGATCACTTTGCGCAGGTTATAGTCTGTGTATAGAAAGAGAGGCATACCGATGGCCTCGAATCCAGCAACTGATGTAGATTCTTATTATCATCCAAAAGCCTAGAGATCTCTTTGTCCTTCTCCTCCATCATTTTATCAGCAAGATCGCGAAAAGAATTATGCTCCTCCTAGAAAATATCGTAGTGCAATATTAAGATAAAGAACCCAATATATTTCAATAGAGAACTGCAGTACTACAACCTTCAACTTTTTACATTGTAACTTTAGCTCCTCTACTTCTCTTTCCAAATTTTGACCCGAAAATTCCTCATTTTGCCTTTCCAGCAATTCACATCTCACTGTAATTCAATATTCAAGTCAATGAAAAGATCATTCCCCTGCACAGAGTGAAAAACAATAATATGCATATCAGGATAAGCTAAAAGGCCAAAAAGATTATTGCAGTACATCGCCATGTTTCTTCAATGTTTTGGAGGTTTCTATCCCATGCTTCTTTCTCCGATTGGTGGGTAGCAAAAGCAGAGTCCAACCTCACTTGCAAGCTTTTAATCTGCTGCTCCGCCATGCTGAGAGCTGCATCTCTGAAGAATACAAGTAAAAATTTCAGATAACTTGGAATTTACATAGCAATTGACATCAATTCGTCTGTGGTCAGGATTTGAATGATTGACTTGCAAAGACACGTATATCAGATTCATGCTCATCAAATATCTGACTACATACATTTACTTTGGTGTATATTACTTCCTATCTCAGACTAATAATGTCATCCTGTCATCTACTTCTGTAGTTAGTTCTTTTAGAAAGTATTCTTCTTCTATGTAAATAATGTCATGTACAAGATGTTGATTACAACATTTTAACTTTGAAGACTTTGAAGCATGACAGACTTGAGAGACACTGGAATATACAAATTCACAGAGTATTTCCCCAAGAATAAGTTTACAAGTTATAGCTAGCTATATACAAAATTCCTCGCCAATTTTGAGGAATGACTTTTTGATTCAATTTTGTTTAAATGGGGGAAAGAACTCAAAACCTGACACAAGTTGCAGAAAATCTGCAAGTTCCTGGTACATTCTGGGTCTGTCCAGCCAGTAAAAATAACTACTAATAGTTAGATTACCCAGCATTACCTAGGCTGGTCCAAAACCCCCACCCCCACCAGCATAGTTCGACATCCATTCATGCTTTTCTGAAGCTTGTTCATGTCCGACAAATTTCGACACTTACGCTCTAGCCCCATAGATATCTATGATTCCTCGCTTTTGAGGAGAAAGTGAAAACTTAAACCAAATGCTTATTTTCTAAAATCTAAGGAAAAGTTCCTCTCTGATTCAAGTAAGATGATTGATTCTGAATGGAGATAATATACATTCATGAAGTTTAAAGCAAGCAGAAATAAGGAAAAAGGCGTGGGTCATTTCTATCGTTGGACCTTCAGTTATTCTCCACACAAACGGATTGCTTGAAGAACCCAACTTGATTATAAAGAAAATATATGTAAAGTAATTCTGAATTCCGGCATATATATTTAGAAATATCAGCACCTGGTGGAAAGTTCTTTTTCAGAATTAGTCAAAACATCTGTAACCTCTTGGAGAGCTTTATCCTTTTCCGCAGATACTAATAGTATATCTCTCTCAGCATCCTGACGACCACAAGTATCATGTTATGAGATGAGCAAGATTTAAGAATTTTAGCCCAAGGATTCTTCTTTGGCTTTTCAGGTAAAACAAGACAATGACTAGCTTCACCTTAAGAGCTTCCTCAAGAGCTTTGAGTTGATCATTGTCTCGGGCAGCAGCTAATTCGGCATCCTTCTTCTGCAGCAGTGCATGAGCGCGGACTTTGTAAGAAGCAAATTCACCTTCTATACGGTTTATCTGCAACGTGTAACCATGGAATGATAAAAGCAGCGGGCATTAAAATGTAAAACATGCAAATACAGAATAAGCAGTCAGAAATTAACAGAAAGCAGATACTCTCTTTTTTCTGGTTAATAACGAACCAGATTTATCCCAGATCAAGATGGATAAATGTGCTAAAATTACTTGTCCCCTCATCATGAAAATTACTCTAAGCAAAAGAAATGTCTACAATGTCTAAAAACAAGTGGCAAGATGCAGAACTGAGAGGTTAGATGTATATCCGAATATCTTTAAAGCAGAAAGAAATGAAGAGAAAGCGAAGGAGCCCCCCGCCCCCCAACCAAAACAGAGAGAGAGAGAGAGAGAGAGAGAGAGAGAGAAGAAAAGGAACCTTTTCTTTGGCTTCCTCTAGCTGAGCATCTTTATTGTTCAGAAGCTGTGTTTGCACAGAAAGTTCTGACTCCAGCTGACCTGAAAGAGAGAGAATGAAACGACATTCCATGTCCAACATGAAAATGAATTTCTGGGAAGAACAGGAATACTTCTTAATTTTGCTGCTTCAACTTCAGCGTGTATCCGGTTACTCTCAGAAACCTCCAGCTTTGATCTCATGGACTGCAATGTCGCTTCCAAACCTTCTTTCTCCTTCTCCTAAGTGCATCAGAAGCATTCTCTCAGGTTACTCTCAGATTTACATTTTACTTTGTGGTACCATAGAATGATAGTTCAAAAAATAAATATCTTTTTATACTTTTCTCATCCTTCATTTGCAAAATGGTTACTGGATCACAAATCCAGTATGAATCCAATCTTGTGATTCATTATACAGACAGAAAAAAGAAGCTGTCCAATATGCTGAACCACCTACCTCTTTCTTCCGTCAACTACTTATTTCTTCCACGTCTTAAATTATAGTATACAACCATACACCCAAAGCAATTTTCTATTTGATTATGCTACATGATTTTCCAGTATCCTGTAATTTACTGTCAAGAAACAGAGTCTGATAAATATTGAACATGACCCAACAAAAAGTATGTACACCAAGACGGTCACATGACCATGCAATCATGAGATGTGACAGGTTATTTCATACTTGAAATAGAGAAGTTCTATCCTCTACGTCAAGAACACTAGCGTACATGACTTCAAAAGATAACTTAGGTCTGAACAAAATCTCAATTTTGCTTACATTATTTACCTTTCAAAGTAAAATTCTAACTGCATAATCTGTTTTCATGACAAGATTCCCACTTTAACAACCACTTCTTTTCAGTCCAACAAAACACTCCAGCAGGATTTATCTTGTAGGAATATATTCAGAAGTGCATATATGATCAATTACAAAAAAGGTCAGACGTAAACTTAAAAACATCATGCTGACAAATCAAGAGCAATCTAATGGCTTACTTTTAGAAGAAAAGAGTAAAGTTCTATATATTTTCAAACAATAGTTCCTGAATAGAACAACATGTATTCCTCTTAATGATCTTTCTAGTTATTCCACCATTTCCAACATGAAAGCATATGATATATCCAACCTTGTGATCGCGCATAAGAGTAATGAGTACAGAAGGAGTAAGTTGAAGGAAAGCTCTGCAGAAAGGATATTTAAGTTTTTTCCTCCCAGGACATAGAAAGAAAGCTTGCGATCTTGATGGCAGGTACTGACAGAAGAAAACTTTTTGTGATTCAGATAAAATTCTTTTCATTGCAGTGGGATTGATCTTAAATTTTAAGCAAATCAGTACAAAGCAAATAAAAGGGTCAGTGAATATTTTAGGCTGTTCTGTGTGTCGATCAAGAGGACCAAATTCTAGATGTTTTGGAGCAGACAGCAAAGGACGATATTAGTAGGAAGAAACAAGAGGCTAAAAGAAGATAACACGAGCATTAAGAAAACATGCAAAAAATAAAAGTTGAACATGGAATGGTATCAGGAAGACAATGCAAACGTTCAAGATCCAGTTTATGCATCTTATCAACAACATGAGCTAGGAGAGAGAATAAAAGGCTGATGATATCAAAGCAGGAATTTTGAGTTCCACCAGACACTGCCGTTGCTTAATTAGTAGCATCTATGATCATAAAAGTGCGGGAGAATAAAAACATACATGTTCACTTTTCAGATGGCTGAGCTCTCCTTTTAAAGTCTCTATTGCAGCTCTAAGTCGTGCTGCTTCACCACTGGAAGCTGCATCCATCTCCGCAATCTTGGCGTCTTTTTCCACTATTAAAGCCTGGAAATAGAAAAGAAATGAACTGCTAATTAATTTTCTTAAGATTTCCAGAGCACCACCTACTTGTAAGGTGCAAGGGAAAAAAAGGATAAGATGTCACGAGAAATTAATCAGAAACCTAACTGATCAGAAATAATAAAGGTTAATTTAATTACTACTGCCCTATCTGTCTAAGAGAAGCAAACCAAAGAGTAAGAGATATAGGAGCACCCGCAGCAAGGATATTGTTTCAGTTGCTCGGCTTTGCTCAGCTAAAGCATCAGCAATTTGAGCTTCCATATTCTCTACTTGCTGGAAAGGATAATTTAGGGAAAAAGAAAAAAACATTATAATGGAGAAAGAGAGTAAGATGCAATTTGAAGTACGTCTGAAGCTCAAGAAGGACTGAAATTTCACGTATGAGAAACAAGGGTTCGCTCAGACATCCGCCTGTACTTCACCTTCTGGTGCTTTAGAGATAATTCTGCAATTGAAGCCTGCCGCTTTTCATCTGCTACCTGCAGCAACCCTCGCATGTCTTCCAACATCTGCAGAAAATCAACCACATATTCCACATAAAGTGAATGTTTTCAGGGAACACTTAATAGACTACAAGAGAAAATTGCAGGGTCATATATAACTATAGTGAAACTACTATCTGGAGAGAAAACGGGAGCAATGAGCTGCCAATCTTTCCTAGTAGTGTGCGTGTGTGTGTGTGTAGGTAAGCTCCTAGTAGTATATATTAAAATAATAAGAAAATAGAGCACAAATTAGTCCATCCACCTACAAATCTAACTTTTCAAGGGCATGATCAACTTGAGGTTGAATCCCTGATTATCTACTATTCTTAGCCTTCATTCAACCATAGAAAGCTCTATTTTTTATCATTTTCCTAAATCAGGCTCAAATTCTGTAACCAATAAAATGATTCGAGCCCAGTTAGTCATAATTCTTTTTTAAACAATGTTAAGAATCTCAATCAATATTATGAAGTCATTTAAATATATCCTGATTGAGGAGCAGATTCAGAATAATATAAACTTAAGGCCTGCCTCTCTAATTTACAAATTCACCAGGACATAAAAAAAATATCTTCAGCATATTACAGCTATCATTATTCTTAGTTTGGGAAACTATTGTCAACTCGATGAGTAGGATCAGTTAGAAGTTCACTGTGATTACCTATCCAAAATAGGTGGTTATTGTAATCAGTCCATTAAGAAATTGTGGCGTGAATGTAGGCCACGGGGCCAGATCACATAACGTGGTATTACAGCATGTTTCACATCTGCTTTGTTTTGCTTCTGCTCTACCATAGGCTGATGTTCTTCAATGCAATACAATGTTGGGTCATGTATCATTCTTGCTAACGTGGATCATTTCATATCATGCTACACAATGTGTTATTTGTGTGGGATAAGATAATTAACAGGAATGTGACCAAAGAATGTATAAATCAAATAAATTCCATCTTTTAAGTAACAGGAATATGAACAAATAATATATAAATCAAAAAGTTCAAAAATAGAGATAATCATGATAGCTAGCTTAACAGAGTCCCTTCACTGTAGATGACAAAATACCTGTTCTTTTTCCAGAAGTGACTGTTGCATTGCCTCCAAAGCATTCTCTTTGGGAGCCAAAGAATGACGCAATTCTTCAATGTTGTCCCTGAGTCTATAAAAGAGAAAATTGTTGTATGATTTAAAAGAAATACTGACAATTTAGAAGTTTAGATGGCCATCGTCCTATCTTTAACACCGCTATAAACATACATAAGATTAAGAAACTCAGAAACACTAATATTGAAGCATATCCCGTGAATCATTGTCTGAGGTCAAAACTATATCCCTGATCATTCTCATACAATGAATAAAAAATTATCAGGGTACAAACTTGCTTAGAATGAACTATTAATTACTATCAATCTTCATCAGGGACCAAGACCTAATGTTTTCAAGCACAGGGGAAAGACCTTTACATATCATGGTAAGTGTGATCATCGTGGTATGGAGGGACATCATATTTCCACACATAGGTAACAACCATTGTTCTTGCTCAAAGGAGGGATAATTCTTGCTTGGGTAGTGGAAATATCCAGGAGATCTTTTAACACTTATTTATATAGAATGATCATGCACGACAGAACAGTCTTACCCAAATTAATTTTATTTTCATAATCACAACCATTTCCACAGATACCATATTTCTTAATTTAAAAGTAAGTGATTATTTGAAAATAGCAGAACAAGATGAGAAGTTATGCAAAAGAAAATCCTTATACGGAGCTTTTTGGAGACTGTACTTGTTGTTTGCACTTCGTAATTGCTGCCTCTCTGCATCCATTGCTTTCAGCGCTTCATTCGCATGTTGCCGTGTTCGTTCCAACTCTTGCTGTAATGCTGACAGCTGGGAAGATGCGAGATCAGCTTTCTCATTAATTTCACGGAATTCGGCCTCAAGGTCATCTTTTTCCTGAAAAATGCAATACGAATTGCAAAATGAACTTAGCACATTTAAATAAATTGAGTCAGAACAAGATTAATGTTTTTGCACAATTGGCAATCACTGAAAGCATGCTTCTACAATGCTACCTCATCAACTCAAATCCTAGCACAAAGTCTATGAACAATGTTCATTAAATCATAAGGATCCTGAACAGTAAAAGAAACAGAGATAAAGCCCCATAGAAGTGATAAAAGTTTTTGCGTCATCTCGTCCTTTGTTTTTTGTAATCCAACTATTGAAATGGTAGGAAAGTGCACCAAAACAGAGGTCTAGCCACCAAATGGCTAGTTAAGAATAATTAGACAGGTATGTTGAGCTAATCTAATTGACCAGATAAGCTAAATGCAATTTGGCAACTTGATCCGAGTAACCTCACATGGCATCTTTAATGCTTCTCTATATCTTAGTTAAATTAAATCATGCAATTTCATAAGAGCTCAATCACATGAAAATATCATGTGATTGTTATTAGATCTGTTAACATCACGTAGAAACAACTCCCCTCCTTAGAAAAGTAAAAGCAACTCAGATTGGCCGGCCAATCAACCTTGTCATTTTTCCAGCTTGCCCAGGCCAATTACATCCACAGTAATGAATAAACAGCAAATTCATTTAGCTCTTTTGAACATCCCCTGGGTTTCATACACATATTAATTCCAGGTCACTGTCACTTTACATCTCTATTTCTCCATTTCAATTATTATCATTCAAATTTTTATGCAGTGTCAGTAGCCAATTTGGTCAACCCTATTACCCAGCTCGTCGCCTGATTTGCCAGTGATGAATCAATCCAATGGTTGAATTCTAGATAGTAAAAGCACTTGCTTGGAAGAAATAATGCTGGTGCTCTAAGCAACAGAAAGAGCAAATGTGCAAAGTTCTTCATAGTGCACAAAGGATATCACGGGACTTCATATATGATATTTAACTTCATGTCATCTGTCATAGTAAATGAGTTCAAGCTATTTTATCAATAAATACCAGAGATGATTTCAGTAATTATGAATTATGATTGTGCAGTACATGAAGAGTGTATCCATGAAAACAGAACTATAATGATGTTTTATCAGCTATATAGTTTGGAAAGACAGAGTAGTTTCGATGTCTGACCAATCCAACCAGAAGACAAGACTATAATGGTGTTTTATCAGCTAGATGGTTCGGAAAGATATAGTAGCACTGATGTCTCAGCAATCCAACAATAAACAGAAGACAGGGGAAGGGGGAAAGATGAATAATATAACTAAACTTGGAAAAGTTAAAAGAAAATGAATCACATACTTTCTGCACTTCCTGAATACGCTGTTTGGCTCTTTTATGAAGCCTGTTGAACTTGGAATCAAGCTCAGAATATTTCTCATCACGCTCTTTTATTTCTTGATCCATCTTCTGTTGAGCTACGCCAGAATGATAAAACATTAAATTCATTAAGCCAAACAACGTAAAAGGATAAACACAAAGGCACGTTGTCACTTATTTCCAGAAAAAATCTATGCAAAGTACCACCAGATGGACAAAACATTTCAAATCTATGCTGGAAAAGGTATCAGGTTCGAGAAAACATTTTGAAACTGAATGCAGATCATACAACCTTCAGCAAGTTTAGCCGAAAGCTCTTGTGCCTTCGTATCTGCATCTAAGTGTGCAGCTCTTAGATGCTTCAGAGCCTCCTCTGCAGCACCTCGTGTTTGCCTTTCCCCAAGAAGTTCTTTCTTTAGAGTTTCTATTTCTCTGCGAAGCTCTCTGACATCATCCTGAAACCCTGAATCATCATGATCCTGAACTTTTCGTTGCTCAGGCTCGTCAGAATCCAGAAGGTGATTCTTCAAGCCATCGTACTGAGATTTCATATATTCATTCTGAAATTTGAGTTCTACCACCATCTGTAAAAGTTCATCATGGTTGTAATTAGAATGTGGATTTCCATCACCAAATCCATTCTGCTTGACAAGATTTCTATCAATCACGTTATCCATGTTAAGCTCCTCTTGCTCCTGTTTCATAACATCTTCTGCATGATTTTCTGGCAATTCACCACTTTCAACCCCTTCTTGGGACATAATTGCAAAGTCAGTCCAGCCAGAAAGACCCTATTTTCAATTTATCCTCCACCTTGATTCAAATTGAAACGCACTTCAAGAGCTGAAAAACACTTGAGGAAATCAATAAAGTACAAACTTAAAATAAAGTCACAATAAAAGGCATTGGCAGTGTAGTTAGTTAAAGACATCCTACAACAGCCTCGAGCAAAATTTTATTCACTGTTATGCCCCAAAATGACAAAAACCCCAAACAAACAAGTAATCCAGAATCGAAGGAGCAATGGAGAAACACAGGGAATAAACTTCACATAAAATAATCAAGATCATATAAATTAAGCACATCAAATGAAACAGAAATTTAAAAAAAAAAAGGAAAAAAGTTAAAAATAATAGACAGACATTTCGTTCACGCCACCCAGTAGGATTCAAAATCCAAACAAGCGCAATTTACATAAGTTCATGAGCAATGTTAGAAATCGAATCAATAAACCAACGATTCCAGAATTCCTTGAGATCGGAGAATTAATGAGATACGTACCCAGCAGATCTATTAATCAGATTTGCATTCCGCGACGTACCATTACATACTCACAACACAACCAATAATCATCTATAGAAATGGTGGCTTTATTCTCGCAAAATCACAACGCCACCCGGCCCCGCATTTCACACTCTACCGTCACAAAAGCCAGTCAACTATTGTTCTTCAAAGGCCGTTTCCGTGTGTCAATGAGTCCTCTTGATGATTCTTATATGGAGTTGAGATTTCTGAGAAGTGATTGCTTGATGTATGGATTTTGTGAGGAAAAGTGACATATAACTTGATTTTACAGAAATAGAAATATTGTAGAATGATTTTGACCGTTAATAAGGTATAATTTTATGGTAAATAGAGTTTTTACCCCTTGAATTAACCATTTTGCCACATTGTAGTTCAAAAATAAGTTTAAAGAAAAAAAAATGGGAAATTACGGTGAGTGGTGATTTTGCTCGTTAAGTAAATTTTCGGGTAAAATATGAAAATACTCTTAAAATTAATTTTCGGGGGAAAAATATAATTGAATAGTTTTTTTTTTTTTTGAGAGAAATGATTACATTTAATCATTACATCAATATCATTACATGAATATATTTCAAAGATCAATTATAAGAACTAAACACAAGATAAATTCTATAAACTACCATGCGGTAGATAAATACTTCTATACAGTAGATAAAGACCCACACGCTACCGGTGGGATTCGAACTTGCACCTCTCCTATGAAAAGGAGGAGGCCGTGCCACTTCATCCAGAGGGCGGTGGCAATATAATTGAATAGTTAGAATGAAACTTGTAGGTGCATTTTAAGCAAAGTATGCTGTAAGAGATTTTCTTTTTTCAGATCAAATTATTTCATTAAATTCAGACAAAGAGGGGGAAAAAAGGAAAATAAAAAAGGTCCCAGCATTCCATAAAATGAGCACCAAATTAAAGAGCAAAATTTAGCCTCAAAAAACCTAACTGAAAGGTTCATGTAGGCTTGGCAATTGGGTACCTTGGGTAACCCAATGGTGGGTACTAACGAGTTATTCTCGAATAAAATTACTTATATTTTATTGGATAAGAAGTAATTGACCCATTACTCATGACTATAGATAGAGGGGGCCCCTAATAATTTTTTTTTTGGGTATATTTGAAAATAAAATAATATGTAATATTTAATTTACATAATACCATGCAAATATTAATTAAAGAAATATAATGGAAGAGATTACAAATTTCTAATATTACATTGACTAGTATCATATTAACATATGGTAAAAAAAAATGATGAGAATTAAGATAAAGGACTAATACTTAAAATAAAAAATAAATATATTTATATATGATTACCCATGGTTTACTCATGAATACTAATAGGTTGGGTAAAAAAGTTACGGATAATTAGACAACAGGTAAAATTACCATCTTAGTATGCAATTATGCAAGTGAAGAACTAGACTGTGATTGGACCACAATTTCCAACACAGTATCCCTAATAACATGAATTCATTTGCATCTAGTCTACTTCTTATTGATCTAAGCCAACGAAAAGGATTCGTGTGTGTTTAAATATTGTGTGTAGTCCAGACATCTGTCACATCTCAATTATGGTAAGAGAAATTATCTTGGTGATTTTTGCGTGCTTTGTCAAATAAGCTTTTTACATTCCTCTTCCTGTTTAAAATTTCCATCTACAAGAATAAATTCCTTAATCAGGATGATAAATAATGATGGAGATATTTTTTAATAAGGTACCTAAGGTCCTACAAAAGAATAAAGAATGATGCAAATTCTTTTGATAAGGTACTATATTAGTCTTTTCACTAAATATATATGCTATATAAAAAATGTAAGACCCTTAGGTAGACATTTTGATTATTTGTTTTTATATATTATGCCTAAAATATCCCTTAATATTAACACACTTTGTTAATTATCCACAATTCAATAAAACGTCATAATTCACTAATTTATTTCTTCATATTTTGCCAAAACTTTATCTCTTTATTTCAAATTATTTTATTTTTATTAAATATATTAACCATATTCTAATTACCAAATACATAAATTAAGTATGTATTATATTTTAATATATATGAAGTATATATTAATTATTTTACGCACATGCATAGAGTGTGCACTATATGCTAGTTTCATCTAAAAGATCAACTTTTTTTTTTTTTTTTTTATGAATATCTAAAAGATCAACTTGATGGACAAGTGTTCGAACGAATTTTAAATTTAGGGGATGAACTGTGAAATTATATAAATTTGAGGAGGTGAGGTGCCATTCATTCTAATTTTGATCGATATAAAAATTTATTTTAACAAGTGATATATAAAAAGTTATTTCGATATTTGAGAAAATATAAGATGAAATAATTTTAGTATAAATAAAATAAAAATGAGATAGTTGCGCTAAGATGATATTTCTTTTCTAGGAGAAATTTTTTGAATATGTTTTGTGAGACTTATTACTATCCTCCCAAACAAATACGAAATTTTTTGAATATGTTTTGTGAGAATTTTTTCCACTTAAAAAATTCTGCTCTCTTTTTTGTACAATAAAATGATTTTTCTATATAATTTTTATAAAATCACATTAAATCTGTAAATTTGGAAAAAAAAAAAAATGGGAAAAATGCATTTACACCAACTGTTTAAAGCTTCCAAGCCAGTATAATCATTGGTGGCTTGTGTGCTTCAGATTTTAATCACCTGTGAATTATCATTATTGATAAAGGATATAGTGATAGGACATTACATTTCAAGATTATTTATTTATTTTGAGTAAATAGAATTAAATCTCATTTCTTGTGCACAGGTAATCTCATCCCAAACTCAATAAACAATATCATATATATATAACTAAATAGGTCCTGGTAATCTAGAGGATTTATGTTTTTTAAAATCATATTTGAATTCGAGTATATTCGGAATCAAATTAAAAAATTTGACCTGATTAAATATTTATTTTATTTTATTTCAAATTTGATTGCATATATTACACAATTTCATACAATGATACAATAATTTACATAAGATTTGAGTTCTTGATAAATTCGTCATATTTGGCTCAAACGTGAAAAGTTTTCGTTATAAGTCTTTATTTCACATTAAATATTTGGCTCATTATAAGAATTGCCATTATACATTATTACATTTGATATTATTTTTCTTCTTCTATGTCATACTCTTCTTGTTTTTAACTAATATTTTTAAGGTCAAAATAATATATTGCATGTATCTAAAAGACTTTATTACTATTGTATAAGATGATTAATTATTAATATGAATTCAGATTGCTCAAATACATATTCAAAAAACTAATATTTTGTAATTAGATCCAATCCGTTGAATAATTAAATTCGGGTTTAAAAATATTTGGACCGAAAATAGTTGAACAGAAAAGTTCGAAATGTACGAGCCCAACTTCAAATAAAGTCCCACCAGTATAGCCCAATTCAAGAACGCTTCAAAGCCCAACAAATAAAGAGCCCAAGCCTGTATGCCATGGCAAAATAACTATGTAAAAAAATAAAAAAATAAAACACACACATGCACACACAAAACCAAAAGACCTGTAATTTTCAAGTGATAGGGTAATTTTCAAGTGGGAGGTAAGAGAAATTCTCTAATAAGAATTATCTTGTAGAAATAATATATATCATCGTATGGGTA
The DNA here is from genome assembly GCA_014898755.1 of Handroanthus guayacan. Classification (NCBI taxonomy): domain Eukaryota; kingdom Viridiplantae; phylum Streptophyta; class Magnoliopsida; order Lamiales; family Bignoniaceae; genus Handroanthus; species Handroanthus guayacan. The sequence goes on along the minus strand of JACFYI010000136.1, from coordinate 238,088 downwards.
TTCTTGTCCCAACCCTTTTAAAGTCGATCCCATTGGATTCTTCATGTATAAAAGAGTTCTAAATTTCTCATATACTTTTAAGGGGTACATAGTTCCAAACTTCCCTTTATTTTTTTAGAAATAATTCAGAAATTAATGTAAAGTATATCGCAAAGTTCACTAGACAACATGGGAAAATATGTATAGATGTTATCGATATGGAATTTGGGATGGATGATCATCTTAAATTACATCTTGTTCTCACTTCTCATTGAAAATTTAAAACTGAATTTGATATCAGTCTAGCCTATTATGGCATAATCCTTTACACCATATTCTCCTTGATGTTCGAGTCATTATGTCGATCACAATGAGACAACTTTATATAGAAGCTTGTAAATGATACATAGGGAAATATTCGTTAAGCTGAGGCACGTTTTGGCCCATCACCTTGTTGGAAAAAAATATATCTACATAGCTATAAGCAGAGTACTCTTAGAAGGAGAGTGAATAAATTTGATGCTATCATCACTAAAGATGGGAGGTGGATTTACAGTAGAGATAAAATTGGAAGTTACCTACAAACTAAATTTGCTGAGCTTTACTCGACAAATGGCAGTAATGCTCCTGAAGATCTTGAAGGGTTAATCTACCCAAGCATCATTAAGGAGGAAAACAAATCCATGTGCAGAATTCCTGATACAGGTGAAATTTGGGAGACAGTCAAGGCAATGAATCCTCTTAAATCTCCAGGGCTAGACGGAATGCCAGGAATTTTTTATACGGCTTGTTGGGAGGTGGTTAGCGATAATGTCATTAAAGCAGTGCAAGAGTTCTTTTTAACAAGTCAAATGCTTGGAAATTTGAATAACATGTTTCTAGTTTTGATCCCAAAAGAGGAAGGTGCCAACTGCTTTTCAAAGTTCAGACCTATTAGCCTTTGTAACTTCATTTATAAGATTGTTTCAAAGATTCTTGCTAACAGAATGAGAGGAGTTATGAGAAAATTAATCTCTC
>JACFYI010000136.1:217066-231799 GCA_014898755.1 Handroanthus guayacan | reverse complement strand
GAATTTGGAAGCTAAAAATTCACGAGAGATTGAAAATGGTTTTGTGGAGGTTTGTAGCCCAGGTTATTCCTTCAAGAGAGAAACTGACTAGACTTGGAATTTGCAGAGAAAAATCATGTCTTCTATGTAATAGTGGCATTGAAAATGAACTCCACTTTATCGACAAATGCAGTTTTATTCGACTTCTGTGGTTTTCAGTTTGGGGCTTAAGAATTCAAAGCAATGACGCCTCTACTGTCATTGAAGCTATGTCTAGATTCCCAGATTGTGAGAATTCTGAATGGAGTGATTTACCAGTTGATATGAAGAAAAACATTCCTTTATTTTTGGCTATTGTTTTGATGAGAAGTTGGGAGGCTAGAAATGCCATATCCATTAAAGGTGATCAGATTAATGTGGAGAAACTCATTGAAAAGATCAAATGGGATGTTTTCGAATTTAAAACTGAGGAGCTGCAAGACAAAGATGAAGAAACTGTCTTAGGCGAGGAGCTAAAATGGTCAAGGCCAAAGGAGAATGAAATTAAGTTGAATGCGAATGCATCTCTTAAAAGTGGATTGGCAGCCATTGCAATCATTGTTAGGAATGACAGAGGTAAGTGTGAAGGAATGTGGCACGATAAATTCCCTTGTTCAGAGGTTGAAACTACAGAATCCAAAGCTGTCTTACTAGCTTGTCAAGTTGCTGGCTTGTTCATCAATAAAAAGGTCAAAATTGAATCTGATTGCAAAGCCCTTGTTGAAGCAATTTCGAATTCAAGAAGCCACTCATGGAAGATTGCCAATGAAGTACTGGATATTCAACATTACTTGAATTGTTTGCCTTCAATTTCTGTTCATTGGATTCCAAGAAAACTTAATTCTGTTGCTCACAGAAATGCCGCTTGGGTTTGGAAATTTTGTAAGAGTGGGTTTGGTTTTATTCCTTATTTGTCTCCTGATATTGAGAGAGCCATTGAAAATGACAGTTTGTTGTAACTCCTTTTTCTTGTATTGAAGCTTAAATTACCCAAAAAAAAAAAAAAAAAAAAAGAGTAGAGTACTCTTTGAACCTAGGAAAAAATATATTTTGGGTAAAATTTGAGATCTTATTGTCAATTTAATGAGATCGTGATAAAGTATGAAAAACTTTTAAAGGAAGAAAATACGAGACTAGATGATTTCATACAAGTCATAATATATAAGAATAATATAACTTGCCTGAGATAAACAAATCTAACTAAAAAATAACAGAATGTTTTAAAAGCAAAAGGTCTAGTTGAGATGGTTTATATCTAGATTATAACTTGTCAAGCTCTTATTAGATCTAAAATCATTTTAACATTTTAGATGCCTCTCGAAATAGTCAAGAGGCCTACATTTTAATCTAAAATTGAACATAGATATTCTTTTGATATGTCTAAAATTGACACTATCTTATATGGTAATAAAACAAAATATTCCAAAGATCTCTTGACTAATTCTTTTCTTGTTTCACGTAGGTGATTGGAAACTACTTTGATAATATTTCACTTAAGTTCTTATCTGAATGGTTGGACAAAGCTCCAATGGGGCCGACAAAAACCTATTTTTGCATGATTAGAGAGAGGTCAACAAACTTCGACACAATAAATGTATGGGAGGAATGAAGTGGTGGGTAAGATAAGAAGACGTGATCGCATAGGAAAATGAAGGTCCCTCATGCATTCTGTCATACAAAAAATGGTAACAATTATGTTGAAAATAGACCTTTCTTGTGCCTTTCATGTTGGGAATTTGAGCATTAAAACATGCAAGATCTAGAACAAATAGATTGCATCTAGATCTCATTGTGAAGGCCCTTAAACATTCTCATTACAGCAACATATGTTTGCATATATGAAAAACCACCACTACCTTGGTACAGAGTAAAGAATGGGTGGAGGGGGGGGGGCGACGGGACGGGACAGGTCAGTGATATGTTGCAATATAATGGGCAAATTCGTCATCCAAGTATTGAAAATCATAAAAAAAAATCAACACAAAATACAAAAAAAGCACATGTCTATCGACTATCATAAACTTTACATTGTATGAATTTTTACTTATATAAGAGCAACTTCACCAATTAAAAATTCAAGAGAATTTCACTCCTTTACCAACTTTACATGGGGTGTAATATATTTTCCGGTCTTAAAGCAACTATAATAACTCGTCACATTACTTTACATCTACTAATAAACTCCTATAATTACCATTTATACTGAACTTTATTTTTCTTATTCATTTATAAGTAATAAATAATGACAACCAAGAATTATGAGGAAAATTGACTTTCCTGTACACATTTATGAGTAAAGCCTGGTAAATAAAAAGTCAAAAAGAAACGAACAAAATCCAAACAAGTCATTAAACCAAGAGAAAACTCACTTTTTTTAAACAATTTGAAAGCAACATCTCACTTGCCAGCGCATGTGACCGTTGTGCCCACAGAAAATCGTTGCCATTGCAATGATCCAACGGCCATATTTACTAGCCGTTGGATTTTGAAAATAAAAAGCAAGAAAGAAAAGAAAAAACAAACCCACCTTTTCCGTTCTTTGTTAAGACCTCCATTCTTGTCATTCTCTTACATGCAAGGGTTGTTTAAAATCTTGGGGCTCCGTCCTAAATATAATCTGGGCTGTGATTGGTTCTTCAGATAAACGAAGAAAAATTTAAAAAAAAAAATGGTTATATCTGATGAGAATAGCCTTGTTCAGATTAAACCCACAAATGCGCAAGGTAACTGTTTGAGGAAATGTGTCTGTGATATGCTTTTTTTTGGGATTTAAATGAGCTTGATAAAAGCTTAAGCTTTTATTAAATGTTTGTCTTTCTCTTTGAAAAATGGAAGGTGGGAGGACGTTTGGAGCTGAGATCAGATCCAACAGAAGAGCTCTAAGCGTGATTAATCATGAGTTAGGGGGAGCTAATCATCCATACCCTTGTGTTGCTAATAAAAGAAGCTTGACAGAGTAAATAAATCTTAGCCCACAAGTTTAAATATTCTCCAAATTTCTTTTATTTGTCTTTTGGAAATATTTCTTTTTTTCTGTTAACAGCTAGAGTGATGAGTTGTCAAATTTTGAATCTCAGAACAAATGGGATTTGCAATAAGGATGCTGCATTTCATGTACATAGGCCAATTACAAGGTCAGATTATGGTCCTTTATTTCAAATTACTCTTTCTTTCATTGGATTTGAGTTTTTCCCTGTTGAATTTTGCTGATGTGAGTTCTTGATTTGTTAAGGCAATATGCTGCAGAAATGGCACTCTCACAGCAGCCCCGTGTGGTGGTAAGTGATTTTCTTGATCTCTAGATGACATATGAATTTGGAAAGTTGTGCATTAGCCTCCCAAAGATTGTAATGTTAATGGGTCTTCGGAACATTGGCATTGTATAGGAAGCAAAAAAACTAAAGACGTCTGTGAATGAGTTGATTGTATGGGAGGATATCCCTCTAACAGATGTAGAGGATCATGAGGAAGCTAAAGATCAGCCGGTGCCGATGTCTTTGGAACTTTCAAAATCCGAAATGAGGGGAAAAAATCAACTGGTTTGTACCCTTTTCTTCCTTTCTTAGCTCTATGGTTCGATCTTGGATTTTAAGAAGGAAAATCTTTTTTGGAACTTCAAATGATGTAACATTGTTTTTTAATATTTGAACCTTTAGCTTTTCCTTCTCATTTTCCTGACTCGATTTGTTGATCCAAGCTATATGATGTGCCGAAAAATATTGGTTGAAGTTAGTAATTCAAATGAGAATATCTTGTAGGAGGAGGTTGAAATGGAAGACATATTTGAAGAGACTGTTGCAGATATCGACGTTTGTGATGCGAAGAATCCACTTGCGGTTGTCGACTATGTTGAAGATTTATATGCCTACTACAAGAAAATGGAGGTAAGGAACGGATCTTGTGCTAAATTAACTCGTATTCATGATGATTTTCAACAAACTATATAAATTCATTTCGATTTATGGTGCCAATGGCACGAACTATATGAAAAACTGGATAGATATCGAAGTATTTGAATCAGTCCAAAAGGAAAAGCCATTACAATGGAGGCCGTATGGAATATGTACTGATCGAGAACTTTGTGGATGCATTTAGTAAATTTGAATAGTCAAAAGTCAAAAGAAAAGACACGAAATTTGAACACTTTGAGAGCCAAATTCTTCCTTATTTGACGATTCCAAGATTGCTTGACACAGAGTTCGAGCTGCGTTTCACCTGATTATATGGCACAACAATTTGACATCAATGAAAGAATGAGGGCCATTCTCATCGACTGGCTCATAGAGGTATGTAATGTGGCGTAGTTATATACCATTACGTAGCAATCGAAGAAGTTCAAGAACATTTACTGAAAAAACTCATAATTGTGTCTATTCTTATCCATAACGACACAGGTACACCACAAATTTGATCTTAGAGACGAGACATTGTTTCTAACCGTGAATCTAATTGATCGATTCTTAGCAAAGCAATCTGTGGCGAGAAAAAAGTTGCAGCTTGTCGGTTTAGTAGCAATGCTCTTGGCATGCAAATACGAGGAAGTTTCAGTCCTGGTTGTGGATGATTTAGTTTTCATTTCGGATAAAGCTTATCAAAGAAAAGAAGTTCTTGAAATGGTAGCCGTCAATACAACATTTTCAGTTATTAATTCGTCGTGTGCTATTCTTCTATTTCAAAAGCTAACACTTTCGTCTAACGTTTCTGCAGGAGAGCTTAATGCTGAATACTTTGCAGTTTAATATGTCGGTTCCAACTGCATACGTTTTCATGAGACGATTCCTTAAAGCTGCTCAGTCTGATAGAAAGGTCAGTAGCGGTTAACTACAAAATCTTAACACGTTCCCATGAAACGAATTACCTAGAAAGAGTTTGTTTTTACAGCTTGAGCTACTCTCGTTCTTCTTGATCGAGCTTTGTTTAGTGGAATATGAAATGCTGAAGTATCCTCCATCATTGCTGGCTGCGGCTGCTATATACACCGCTCAATGCACGACTTATGGTGTTGCACAGTGGAGTAAGACGTGTGAGCGGCATACCAACTTCTCAGAAGATGAACTACTGTAAGTAGCAATACCCTCCATATATAGGGGTGTTTGAATCAACTTCTAAAAAATGTTTTTCAAATTTTAACTGAATTTTAACTGTTTTGGAGTGGTTGGAAATGGTGCTTCTACTTTTAGTTCTCTCAGTTAAGCAAAAAAAAAAAAAGTTAAAAGTTGAAAACAACCATTGTCTACTTATGCAACTTGTTGGTACTTTTAACGCTTATTTTCAAAAAATCTGAACTTTTTCTATAAATTTTTACTTCTTCGAAAAACAAAAGCTCCTGCAAACACTCTTTGAAAATTAAAAGTAACCCTCACCTAATTTTTGCAGCATTTCAGCACTTTTAGCTATTATTTCTAATCCTCCTAACTTTCACTGTAGAATTTTTTACTTCTCCAAAAAGCAAAAACTCTTGCAACACCATCTAAATCGACAAGAATTGGTCCGTTATGTGAACTAATAAACAAAACTCATTTCTTCCTCAACTCAGGGAGTGCTCAAGACTCATCGTTGGCTTTCACCAGAAAGCGGCAACCGGAAAACTCACAGGGGTTCATAGAAAGTACAACACATCCAAGTTTGGATATGCATCAAGATGTGAACCTGAACATTTTCTTGTACAAACAACAATCCCACAATAGGCAGAGAGCATGTACAGTTTACTAACTTTATATGACTTCTGTAATTGTGCTGATAACTTATAACTGGGGGGAAGATTCAATAGTGTTCTTCATTGGGGAGTTAGGGTTACAGAATAAGCTAATAGCAACAACCTAAGTTGCCCCAGGGGATATGATTATTTGAATATTTAGAAAAGTAAGAACTCATGGCCATGAAATTTGTGCTAACAGGCCATATGATTCATCAACTTTGTACACTTATATGATTCAGTTTCATTTGATAATAAAATCTAATTATACAAATTTCTTACTAAGAATTCTCTTGCAGTTTGTGGTATTGCTGTTGTTGGTATTATTAGTTTGTTTGATTTGGGGTTGTTTGGATATGGCTAGTCGGATCGGTCTATTTATGTTTAGGGAGAAAAACTAGTTAGTTCGTAAGTCGAGGACAAACATGCTAGCCAGATTGATCTATTTATGTTTGGAAAAAACTAGTTAGGTTGCAAGTTGAGGATGAACGCAATGAGTAGCTTGAGGTTGAACACGGTTAAGGTCTAATATAACCTTCCAATGCTTAAGTTAGTAAAATTGTAGGGTAGTAAGATGTGTAAAGTATGTCTAATTGAATGATTGATATTGATAGGTCGAGTTCTTTTAGGTATCTGATGTTCTATTGCTTTTTAGGCTCTCCAGTTAGATCACGAAGCTACAAATAAATGAACATAACAGTTCCCTAATTATTCTACTAGATATTAAAGATTTTGCATATTATTTTAGTAGTTTTTTAATTAATGTACAAGATCACAGAGTTTGAAAATAGAAAATCAAAGGAACGAGTTTTCCTGGAAAAATATTATAGAAAAAAGAGTACGTCATCCAATCGAACTCTAATATCCTTTGGTGTCCTCATTTGTTTCTTTGTCAAATCAAATTTATTATTTATGGTGGCATTGTTTTTTTTTTTTTTTTTGATAAATTATTTATGGTGGCATTTGCTACCCCGGTTCCCCACCAAGAAAAAGTAAAATTGGTTACATGGATAATCCTAAAATGACCAAAATATCCACTACAGTCAGAAACTCAATTTCAACAAGATCTGTGAAATTAAATGTAGATCATGTGAACTTGGTTCAAATCAATCTTGACAAAAATAGATCTTTGCCATCCATTTTAGAAAGGTTTGGAGGCTCTCATGCAACGTCATCCTTACTAGTTTCAACACATGGTGAGTCCTATAAACAGTAATCTATTAAACATAATCATGCCTAGAATCTTTAACAATTCAAAATTCTCTAGTTCTCTCTAATGTTTCAAATTGAACCACATATCTTAGCAGATAGAACTCATATTCCAAAATAATCTTTTCACCTTTTATTTCATACATTTAAATACGTGTTATATGTATTGTATTTATTATTGAATATTTTTAGGAGAAAATATTTAATACATGTATTTAAAATATGAAGTTAGGAACGGATCATCATTTTGAAATAAGGATCCAATATGGTATTTTAGCATCAAAGAATCTTCACCAGACAACCCCCAACAACACTTAATGTTTCTATGTGATCTCATATTCTAAGTAAGTTGAATCAATTAATCCCCGCCAACCTTTGATGCACGGATACTCCTGAAAATTATAAAATGCAGTGTCTGATACTTGTAGAATACCGATACTCCTCGGATACTTATGCGATACGTGTCCAACATGCCATGTGACGTGTCCTAGAATAAAAATAAGGACACCGTGTTAGATATGGATAAAGATGTGTCCAACATGATTTCAGACATGAATAAGAACATGTCCGACAGGGTTTTAAGCATGTCAAGTAAAAAAGTTATTGAACATACATTAAAAAAGAAGAGCAATTCTTGATTTTCCAGACTGTTAATTTGTTATTTAATTCTTGTTTTTGTATTGAAATTATGATTCAAAAAACTATGGACTTAGTAAATATAATGCATTTCTTATAATCTATTTTTCTTATTGATATTGATACTATCAATTGTTCATATTCATTGTTTATCATACATGTAGGTTGTCGTATCCCCGACGTGTCTTGTCATAAAATTTTTGAAAAATCAGTGTCGCCGTATTCGTATCATATCAAATTCGTGTCTTCGTGTCCGTATCCGTGCATTACAGCTGTCGACATACTGTTATCTATTCAACTCAAGTCATATTCAATACCAAATCCAAGTGAAGTGGAATGATTTTTTTTCCATAAAAAGAAAAAAAAAAGTGAATTTTGAACTACCCTCCAACATTTCAATGGTATCAAATTTATTGTCCCATAGAAAATGGTTAATTTTCGGACGATTGCCCACCGTAATCCCTCATGCCCACTTGATTTTCCAAAGAGGCAAAGAACAATTTTTCCTTCAAATCTAAAAGAAAATCATTTCCCTTTTCACTTCAGATATTTCACTCAAATCCCTTCTATATAAACTACACTTTTCCCTCCGCAGCCGACAGATATTTGGTTCCTTCGTTCTTTTCATAAAAAGAGAAAGAAAGACTACCAAAATGACCACAGCAGCCATGTCCTGCGCCGCCGCCGTGGCCAATCCTCGCCACAATCTCAAACCTGCCACATCCATCACCACCACCCAAATGGCGGCCTTCCCCGCAAACATCTCTCTTCCATTGAACATGGGCGCCTCCCACAAGCCACTTTCCATCGCCTGCTCATCCTCCACCACCGTCCAGACCACTCCGGCAGCTGCCGCGGCCGGCTCATCCTCGGATCGCGTGTTCAACTTCGCCGCGGGGCCCGCCACACTCCCGGAGAACGTCCTCCTCAAGGCCCAAGAGGAGCTCTACAACTGGGGCGGCTCGGGCATGTCCGTCATGGAGATGAGCCATCGCGGCAAAGAATTCCTCTCCATTATCCAAAAAGCGGAATCAGATCTCCGAACTCTACTCAACATTCCTTCGGAATACTCCGTCCTCTTCCTCCAGGGCGGCGCGACCACTCAATTCGCCGCCGTCCCGCTCAATCTCTGCGAACCTGATGATGTTGTTGATTACGTTATCACCGGATCCTGGGGAGATAAGGCATTCAAAGAAGCCGCCAAATACTGCAAACCTAAATCGATTTGGAGCGGGAAATCTGAAAAATACACCAAAATACCCAGCTTCGACGCGCTTGAGCAGACGCCTGGTGCCAAATACTTGCATATTTGCGCCAATGAAACCATTCATGGAGTCGAATTCAAGGATTACCCAATGCCCGCAGATGAAAACACACTTCTTGTTGCTGATATGTCATCAAATTTCTGCTCGAAGCCGGTGGACGTTACCAAATTCGGCGTGATCTATGCCGGAGCTCAGAAAAACGTGGGTCCTTCTGGGGTTACCATCGTGATCGTTAGATCGGATTTGATTGGAAATGCTCAGCCCATTACACCCGTGATGTTGGATTACAAGATTCACGCAGATAACAATTCTTTGTACAACACGCCTCCCTGCTATGGAATTTATATGTGTGGGCTTGTGTTTGAGGATCTGATTGCACAGGGTGGGCTAAGTGAGGTGGAGAAGAAGAATGAGAAGAAGGCTTCTCTTTTGTACGATGCCATAGATGGAAGCAAAGGTTTTTACAGGTGTCCTGTGGAGAAGAGCGTGAGGTCATTGATGAACGTTCCGTTTACTCTGGCGAAGCCGGAGTTGGAGGCAGAATTCGTCAAGGAGGCAGCCATGGAGAAGATGGTGCAGCTGAAGGGGCACAGATCGGTTGGAGGAATGAGGGCTTCTATATACAATGCAATGCCTTTTGCTGGAGTTGAGAAGTTGGTCAGTTTCATGAAGGATTTTCAGGCTAGGCACGATGGTTAAGATTGGTAATGGTTGTCTTGATCTTCTTGATCCTTGATTTTGTAGCATTTTCTTCATTTTAGCAACCCATTTGTGCTCTGGTTATGATTAGTGGTATTGTTTCTGATTTTGTTGGATTTGTGAAATTAAATGGGGGTAGTTCACCATCTGTTGTAATTCTTGTTGATCTGTAAGAAAGTTGATGAAACTAAGTTTACGGTTTTCGAATTGGTAGTACTTTTTCTTCATCATCTCCTTGAGTCTTGATTTTGTAGAATTTTCTTGATTTTGGCAGTCCATTCGTGCTCTGTTATGATCACTGTTTTTGTTTTCGATTTTGTGGGACTTGTGAAATTTTGTGGTGACAGTTTACCATCGGTTGTGTTCTTGTTGATCTGTAAGAAAGTTGACGAAATTGAGTTCTATGGTTAAGAATTGGTACTTGTTTTTCTTCTTGAGTCTTGATTTTGTGGCATTTTCTTGACTTTGCCAGCTCATTTGCACTCCAATTGTGCTCTTGGTTCATGATTCTGTGGGACTTGTAAAAATTTTTGTTGATGATTTACTGTTAGAATCTTTTATTTCAATACATTTTTTATTTTCTATTTTATTTTATTGCACGGATTAATGTCAAGTATATTTCGTATTTCCTTTTAAAAACACAAAGTATTTTCACTTTGCATTCGTTTGTGTGAAGAAATTAAAAATGAAACATGAACTAAATTAAAGAATTAAAAACTATGTATGGTTGAATGAGGTTTTGCCAGCTGGTGTAGTTCCAGTTGATTTGTAAGAGGGTTGATGAAATTAAAGCTCCATTTGGATCCTTAGAGCCTGTTTGGTTGTATTTTCATTTTCAGTTTTCATCATTTCGGAAAAGTTAAAAAATAGTTATTGACTTTTATGTGAAAATAAAATGATTTGTTTGAAAATATTAAACATGATAGGTATAGGAATGAAAAGTTATTATTTTTATGCTTGAAAAGATGTTTTCTTTTTAAAAAATGCGTATATTTTAATCATTTGGAAACAGTGTCGGTTATTTTATGTCAAATCAAATTTGAAGTTAATTAATGTAGTAATACGATAGTAGGGTGGGTGTAAAAAGAAATAAAAATAAAAACGAGTGATATTCTTACTGAAAAATGAATAAATTAATAATTACCAATTTTCAAATAGTAGACAATGTGGAAATGGGTCCTAAAAATACAAACAAACGTGCTTTTAGCGTCCCATTATTCATTCCATTTTGCTTGCATGCGTGTCAAGTAAACACTTTCATATAGAAACACTTGGTGTTGGATAAAATACACCGGGTCTTTTTTATACACTTTGCGTGTGTATTTATACAATGAAACAAACGATAAAATACTTACTAGAATAAAGGATTAATCTTGAAATTAAATAGGCTTTCCTTTCATTTTCCTTACTAAATTTGTAAGGAAAATTTATATATATTTTCCCTTTGAATTTTCTTTTCTTTAGTGTATCCATTGCCATTTAGACAATTAAAATCAACATTTCTTTTTCTCCTTCTAAGCAAAATTCAAATAGTACCAAACATAGTGGAAGAGTGGACAAGTGATATTTGAGTGGCCCTATATTATTAATAAGACCAAAATTCTGGTTTGCACATTGTTGTCATTCACCAAACCACCAACCCCTACTTAATAATTAAAATAAACAAGAATGATCTTAGTCAAACTTTTGTTGAGCACAATTCCCTGAGCTTATTGGTTTCAACTTCTTATTTATTATTATTTTTTCTTAATTCATTTTGAGAGGAAATTAAACACCTGATCTCCCTTAAACACGAGAGGATCCAAAGGGCTTTGAGAAACACAAGAGGATCCAAAGGGCTTTGAGCAACTCGTTACTATTGATTTATAAGAAAGTTCGAAACTTATCAAAATTTAAAAATTTCTAGACAGGACCATACATCCAATAATTGATAATTTAATTTGAATATAAACTTATGTGAAATATAAGAAACTAGTCCGTAAAATATCTATACACTTTCAATTTCATTTTCACATTATCAAAACTTATGAATCGGAAATCATTTTAATTTTTCAACAACATAGCAACAATAACTCATTTCATTAGAGCATCCCCACCTCAATATTATGTGGAATGCTATTTCTTAAAATACCTCAAATTGCATTTGGAAAAGTCCACCCCAATGTTATCTACGCTTTATAAATAGAACTTTGGATCAAAGTTCCATGTGTTGAACCATGTGTGATGTGTAGAACCTTGACTTCAAGTTCTATTTCTTTTTAATAATTATTTTTTAATCAAAATTTTAATTTTTTTCTTTTGTTTCATATATTAACATAATATTATACACATTAAAATAATATACAAATCAGAATCTTTAGGTAGAGAAGGAAATGCTACTTAGAGCTTTATTTTCTTATGCTATTAAGGTTAGAGGTGCTCTTATCAATTGAAATAGTGTGCTTTGGTCCATTTTATGCATCAAAAACAATTTTTGTCCAGGTCGACAAGGCCAATATGCATCACTTTGCTTCACAAACTTTAAATAAGTAAATAAATATACAAAGAATGAGGTTAAAAAGAAGGAACAATTACCCCAACACCCTGGAAATTTGAAATAATTACTCAAAAACTCCTAATGTTTGAATAATTACTATTACACTCCCTTATTTCTGGTAGTTCAACTTAGAGATAATTTATAGGGTATTTGAGGTGACAATTATCTCCGAAAAGAATCAAGTCCGTCCTCGAGCAAATTTAGCTCAATAGAATAGCCTTTAATGAACAAAAACAAAATCACAAAAATGACCTAAAACACAAAAAGCTTCATTTCATATAAATCAAAACTTACATTATCTAAATTTTTTAATGGCTACACACCAAAAAAAATAACAATTTCAAAGAAGGGACGGAGAAAAGCCGCCTGGGGGGCCCAAAATAGTACCATGCATCTCATAACGCACCAATTTGAATCAGGAGATATAGATTTTAACTAAATTCTGCTCAAGGAGAAAAGACTCACCTCCATCTGTAATTCAATCTTCTTCATGCAACTGTGCCACATGATCTCGTTCTATACAGAAACGAAACAGAAGGAAAAGAAAGTTTACCGCTTAAGCTTCCCTTCATGCTGTTCCCCCGGAGGGCTTTCACAAGTCCTCGGCATTTCTGCAGATATTCCCCTTTCTAAAGAAAACCCATGGACTGTTATCACATAGAACCAAATGACAAGAGGCTCGTTATCTGGATCACAATTAATGCTTACCTAAACAAACCAGAAAGCAAAGACAAATTGCTGTATGTCTCATCAGCTTTCACATGCTCCTCTTCCAAAATCTGATCAACAGACGAATTACTACTGCGTAAGTTGGAACTTCTACTTCCAAGTTTCCCACTCAATCTGTGTTCAGTTACAACACGATTATCTTCAAAAGACCTTGTCTTAGTGGCACTCTTTGACGATCGATCATCTTCATAGTTCAATGGTGATATGCGTTTATTGTTCTCATTCTTATCCATGGATTCAATTTTTCTATGCCGAATTTGTTGAAAAGCCTCCAATCTCTGTGATGGATTTACCACTCGTGTGTCATTGTTTTTCATATCTGTCACTCCTCTTTCGATCCCGTGAACCAGAGTACCCAATATTATCTTACCTAGCACAAACCTAATCTCGTCTACATCCCCTTCTGTCAGCAAGCGGTGACATATCTCTGAACTTCTTCTTTTGGCCTCTATGGAGGTGACATCTTTTGCCAAAATTTGAAAAATAACCTTGACCTGTTGCCGCTTTTTCTGAGGTATAAAAACCTGAAATACAAAAGTAGTTTTACAAATAGAGACCTAAAAAGGACCAATACGAATCTATATCATAAATAAAAGTTGGCCACATATTCTTTTGAGATAATCCATACCTCAACACCCCCAAAAGTTTGGCCTAGTCACATAAACACCATGTGGTTTGGAAAGTTACAATAGCATCCCTTGTTGACTGTTGTTAGTTTTGCTAATGCAAAGAAAAAGACAAGAGAAAAGAAGAAGCCTCTATAACGGTACAAGTAGATCCACTGAACACGGGATCTAGTTAAATATTTCGATCGCCATATTAGATTTTTCAAGGGGAAAAATTTAATGTTACACATGCTCCGTTAAATTTTAGTAATTTAAACTGTCAAGGAGTGTTATTGTAATTTTCCAAACAACATGGAATGTTTTTGTAATTAGGCCAAACCTCAGGGTTTGTTGAGTAAATATCGCTAGGTATTGTAACCACAATGGAGCAAGTAAGTAAACCGAAACCTCTATGCTTACCAAACCAGAGCTTGGAAAATCTGGGAATCTTGTCATTGCTTCACAAAGGCAGTTCATGTCAGTAAGAACATCTACAGATTTTTCCACTTGCTGAGCAAACTGAGTTACTCTGTCAGATATTTCATCATCTGATAGGTAGTCAAGAGCCTCTAAAATTTCAGGCACATAGATTCGTATAGCTTGAGCATTTTGTCGAGCAAACTTAATACTTTCCTCCCACGCTTGATGATAAAGAAGTGAAGCAAAGGTCAAAATCACAACAGGATGTTGAGGATTACTAAACAGTGCTAGATGAAATGTCAAGATCGCAACCCTGTTTCATAAATATCAGTCAGAGACAAAATGAATAGATAAGCAGTATCTGATCATTAGAGGAAATGGGACGTTCCTACCTATCTATCAATTTCGATAATTTATTTCCAGCATTCATGTAGATATTATTAGAACAATAAAGGAAATTTATATTAGTAATGAAATTAGTTCGAATGTGACACATATAATTAGTTTCAAGACTATCGTTCAATAGCAATTAAGAATCAATGAAAAATCAAAGTTCTATCAGTGTATTGCTGCTGAGATCAAAATTTAAATTACCAATTGCATTTTTAGAGTCCCCAATAATAGATTTGCATGCATAAATTCAATTTAAATTGTCACTGCCAGACGGGATTCTCCCATAATATAGAATATGGATTGAACTCCAACCCCAACATATAAATAACTTCGTGTTGTACCTCGCTTAATCAACAAAAAGCATCATGCCCTCCTTAAAGTTCAACAGTGTGGAACTTTGGCCTCCTGGCATGAACTTCCAAAAGTTCCTTAAGGTTTAGCATTGTGAATTGGAACCTTGGGTGACAAAGTGCAACACATATTGAACTTCCATGGGTGCAGCAATTTTTTTTTCCTTTTTTTTTTTTT
>JACFYI010000136.1:177663-216493 GCA_014898755.1 Handroanthus guayacan | reverse complement strand
TAAGGCGAGAAGAAAGAGTGACAATAATAATATATGAAATTATTTGTTGTAGTAGGCCAAGAAAGCTAACCATTAACATTAAGGAACGTAGGCCAAGTCCATTTTCCACCTGCTCAGAAAGGTATGCTGCCTACAATATATTGAGACTTAAACGGATGCGCTATGTTCAAAGAGTACTAACTTTTGAACAAAGTATGATAACTTACATGAAATGGTAGCAAAATCTCAAGCAGTTTGAACCTTTTAAGCAAAAGCAGGGAGGGCTCAGCAGCTCCATATGATAGCATATAATTCATTTCCAAATGTATCCTGGCCTGAAGAAGAATATTTGCATTATTTGAAAACATTTTCTGAACATAAAGCAGATCACAAAAGGTCCTGTACGAATAACAGCAGTAAGCATAAAGCAGATCGAAGAAATTTCATAAGGAGAAAGAAAGAGATATGAATGGTAAATATGATGCAAAGAAATGAAAAACAAAATCTGAAGAGCAGAATGCGAACCATTGGGTCATCACAGAGAAAGTAGACCACATACATTTGTTGTCTAGATGTTGTTCAAGAAATATTAGAATTACCTTGCAAAGGCCAGCAATCGATGAAGAGAGACTACATATAGCAGCTTCAGTCTCCTTTGAAAATGATAAGTTCAGACGAGCTGCAAGTCTCAGCCCACGCAAAATCCTGGCTGAAAGAAGAACACGTTTACTATCGTTTAATTTTTAGATGCATTGAATCGAGGACTGAAATTTGCAAAAGAAGTGTTAGATGTAAAAACCTTCATCCTCTTTGAACGACACGTGAGCTGGTATTACTGTCCTTAGCTGTTTAAGGGACAAAAGAACTTAGGAGTTATTTAAGATCACAAAGGTAATAGTGTATGCCACAAAGGGCACTACAGCTCACCTTCATGGACCTCAAGTCCATCATTGCATTGGTGTAGTCAAAAATCACGTTCGCAAAAGGATCATAAAATAAGCTGTTTCAATTCAATCAATTAGCATTCTGTCAGTTTAGAGGCTTGAGAAAATTCAGAAAAAATACACATAATACAGAAATTTTGTCCTTTCTCGATAAGTAGTGTAACAACACTGCATTGAGAACATTTCACACTTCTGAGCAGTCTAAACCTGCATGCAATAGCTCCAGCAGGAAGCTAAATTTTATTCATTCTATTAATGGTTTTCTTCCTCCCTTTCTCTAGGATGAGGACATGAGGCAAAATAAATAAATAAATAATAAAAACTAAAAAAAATTTAAAAAAAAAAAATCAGGTACTTAACAATCTCAATTCTCAACTCTCAACCTCCCAAACAAGCATCTCCCACTAAGACTGTCCTCACCATTGCTAGCAATTTTTCTACCCTGGTCATGATTAAGAATTTTATCCAAATTAGCACAAGTAAGCTCCCACGCAGTTCCTTTCACTTGAATTTGGCCCGCATAATATTTAATTTTTCAAATGCCATCTCTTTAGGTGCATTACCAGCATCAGAATCATGTGTTCAGAATATTCGCATATATAAGAATGTAATGAGCACAAATGTAAAGCATAACGAAAAAACAGAATTTAAAGAATAAGTCCAATGATAGTCAATGACCTAACTTTGCATGACTTTAACTCTTTCTGCATAACTCCCATAAATTAAATGGAGGCTAATGTGGTAGTAGAAAGTAAGATGTTTCATATAACAATTGAATTATCTAGGATACTGGTATTACCGCTCAAAAGCATACTCAAACCTGCGGGACTAAATTCAATACCCCAACTGCTGATGACAGCATTCAGTGCACCCTTCCTTTGACAGAAGAGACAAAAAGAAAGAAATTGGAAGTAATTTGGACGCAACACGCTAACAGAGAGGAAGGGAAAAAAAGAAAGAAATTGGAAACAATTTGCAGGCAACACACTAAGGGATCAAAACCTGTTAACTGTAAAGTCTCTCCTCATGCAATTTTTCCAGCGGATGAAGTCCCTTGGATCACAACCTTTTGGCATCCGAGAGCTGGCAACTTGTTTTCTTTCGGATCCTCTATCCGCAGTTTCGAAACTCGATACCTAAACAGAAAGAAAGAAGTGCTTGACCAATTTATCACAATAGGAAGGCTGTTGACCAATCAAAAAGTAAACTCCAGACCAATAGAGATGTGTGCAGAAGCACAGAAAAATATATAAAATTGGCACTAACCTCCACCACAGAGCCTTGTACCAGGACCCTGCATATGGGAAACCGTCGTCCAACAATTATTACACGCCGAAGTTTCTTCTTGACCTAGATAAGATACATTCAGACGTGCATAGTTTGACGCAGGCTACAATAGCTTCATTTCTTAGTACAACCAAACAACTTCAGACACTAACAGACCTTTTCAAGTGGTGCTGTTGTGATCACATCAAAGTCTTTAGGTACTTTACTGAGAAGTAAATCTCTAACACATCCACCAACTAAGTAGGCCTCGAATCCTGCACATTTTTCTTTCATTAACAGGACAACAAGACCAGTTTGCCGCAAATACTTGTGCACACAAAAAAAGATCACAATAATATATTTTAATTCTTCAATATAGATCGTAGCAGCTAATGATACCCTTGAGATTAAAGCTCTTTCTTTGAGCTGGTATTTGCATGAAATGCAAGATAAATTAATCATTAATCCAAAATATGGTAAATGGATGTAAACATTATCTTGCAAATATTACATCACGGCACCTTCTGGACAAATTGCATTCTGTTTTCAAATTTGACTAACTGCCTCTGAAACAATGTTAAACTTTGCCAACTTCCAAAGCACAACTGGCAAATAAAGAAGGCTGCATATAAGCTCATACAAGAATAGCACCTTTAGCTCGCAGATTCTGTAGAACTGTCCAAGAAGGTTTAGATATCATTGACCTTGCTATTCCCAAATTTCTTGCGTCCAGCTTCCTCCATTTTGAAAATTCATGTTGACCTATATCACCACCAAAGTTACAACTTTTACATTGAAGAATACAATTGTATCAAATTTAACAAATAATACATAGCGGTGAGTGGTAAATCAGAATTCTTTCTGATTAAAAACTGCAAAAGATTAAACAACCCCTCAACTGAAAGCTATATCTTTATAACAAGAAATGCTACGGACAAGAATACAATTTTACCAAAAATTGCAGTGTGTTCCGAACCAAAACTCATGGAAGCAAATTCGTGAATAATCTATCCAGATTTGAATAAAAGCATTTCTTATTCCAATTCTAAGGCTTAAATTTCCTAAATTCCAAACGTCATCTCAACAGCTTCCCAAATATGTTAAGAGAACTCAGGACCTGAGCCAGAACATGCACCCGTATTAGTAGAAAACTGAGCTCGACCTCCATCTTCAACAGAGCTGCCTTTTAACCTCTGCAAAACGAAAAATACACAAAACCCACTTGTCATAAGCAAAAGGAACCAAATACACTGTGGAAAAAACAATTAAGAACCAACTGTTTGAATAAATGTCTGAGAGAAAAATAACTGAAAATGGCTGGAAAAACGTTCACCTCGACGGCCAAAAAGGGTTTCAGGCGGGATAACAAGGTCTTCCTTTTGGAGGCATGCGACAACGCCATGCGACGGAGTTAATCAGGACATTTGGCGGCGGCTGGTTTATCACTGGAAACTATGTGCAATTGAGAAGAGGGAAAAAACCGCGGAAGCAAAGGAATTATGACAGTAAAATTCACTTGGGAAGGAGAAATGTTCCCTAAATAAATATCACAAAGCCAGGACCCAAGTTCAAGAAAATATTTTGTAAGCAGTTTGTTATTCTTCCTCAGAACAAAGTTATTTCTATCTATTCATTTAAAATTATAGCAAAATAATTATTCAAGTTGTTCATTTGTTAATATATAGCACAGGTTAATAGTCAGAGCATGAGATTCCTGTCTGTATAAATACATTTCAAGTATTAAGCATTAATACATAAAGTATAATGCGAAAACAATAACAAAATCTATATAAATAAAATACATGTTTTCTACACTTCAAGAAATACTTGGAAGATTTTGTAATACCCCAATTTACAAGATGAAATAAGCAAGACGAAATGTAAATTATAAAATAAACAAAAATTAGAAATGAAAACTCTAATAATGTAACAGTTTTGATAAGTTTTTATCTTTTATTCCAATACTTTCTTCTCAATTCGAAATATCAATGAAAAATGGGTGAGCTTGAAAGTCGAGCAAATAATTTACATATGTTTAGGGGACAAAAACCAATAAGTCACGTTAGCAATATAATACTCATAATTACCAATTTCATGTTATTATAGCCACAAACTAGTGAAAATGTCATAATAACAAAGCTTACCAAAACACAAAATTATTTTCGAGTCAACATATTACAAAGGTCCATACAAAGTTCCACATCATGAAAAGCCCATATCAAAGTTTCATATTGCATAACAAAATGGTTATAATCAATATTCAAAATAATAGGGTAAATTGCAATATAACCCCCACGAAATAACCCCATGTGAAAAAAAAAGGGCATTGGACCCATTGTGATTTTAAAAATTATGCTTTTTACTCCGTTCCATCAGACAATGTGGTTCACTCCTGCATTTTGAAGCTGATTTTATTATTTTGACTTGTATAATATCATTGTGTCAAAATAACAAAACTAGTTGCAAAACATGTGGTGAATAAATTCTAGGGTAGAATAGTTATTTCACTATTTTTGTTTGGTTTCTTAATGAAGCATTTCAAAAGGGGGTAATTGACAATTTATGAAATTAGAGGGAATAGGCTCGTAGTTTTCGTTATATAAGAAAGAATGCCGATGTGATAACCCTCAACTTTATATCATAAATACAAAAATGATCATATATTTCACTAACAAAATCATTTGCTGGCATCATTTTTAAATAAGTCTGTCACAATATGAACCTAGTCATCACACTATTTCAAGCCTATGCCAGTATTAGTCGAGGCTAATTGGCTTGCCCCATACTAGAGGAGGGTGCAAATTTGATGAGATTGGAAAATATTCATGTTTATTTGATATGCTACACTACGACTCTACGACACTACAACTTGAATAGAAATTTCAATAATTGATGAGATTGTAATAAATACTTTAAGGGAAATTTCATTATCAAAAATATAAAATTATGATTTTTAGGGCCTTTTTTAATTTCTGAACATGCGAAAAATATTGAATGAGCTTAGGATAGTATATTCAAATTTCAAGTTGTTATTAGTCACTTGCTAATTTTAAGTTGTCAAGGAAATAATATATTAATTTTAGACCAAGCATATACAAGAAAAATGTTGAGGAAAGTGAAGACTATGCATTTTGGGATATTTTGAGCCAAATTAGAAAGTTGGCCTTGAAAATGTATTGACTGTAGCTTACTCCATCTTGATCTGAGAGTGACTTAGATCATTTGCATAAATGGTCTGTTATCATTGGGCCAACATATAAAATATAATAGGTGCAGATTCTTATTATTTTATAAAACTCTTCGATTTTTTTTTTTTAATACTAATGACATTAATTGGCATCAACAATATATCAACCATGCAAGTTTATAAATATTTTCAAAAATTTACTTATTGTGAAAACATGTAGTTTTTAAGAATAATTTTAACATGTAATGACTGAAAAGTGACAAAAATATTGAGTTCATAAATGTTTATTAAAAATATGACTATTGCAAGAACGCACTAGCATTTAAATACAATATTAAGACTTAAGACTCGAAAATAACAAAAATATTAAGTATAACATTAAAATATTGTAAAAATATCTAAGTATGTCAGATCTTATTCGAATCATTTATCCTTTATTTTGATCATGAATTTAGAATGAAAGCACAAATAATGATTATTATTATTATTCTATGTTTTGAATGATGTAATTTTAAATTCAATTATTTGCACTTTTATTCCTTCCCTATTATTTTTCTCACTCAATTCCTTAATCCAAACACATTGTTTGACATAATCGGACATAGGGTTAACGTGCCGACCAAACTTTTTTTGTTTAATCGAATAATTTGATGCATCTGTCTTTTCTTTTTCAAATAGCTTCTTTATTTTCATTTTTTCAAAAAATATTACTGCATAAACTGTTTGGTTAGTGCACAGCATTATTTTGGGAATCCGCCATGGGAGAGAGCAAGCAAATTCTGCGGCATTTCAGTTAATTCCGTTTTAAGTGTGTCCGCGCAAACCAATATACTCCCTTCATCAGCTTCTCAAACCCCTCAATTTGCTCGCCTCCTTCCTCATTTGACCCATTCCAGTACAAAAGTTTCAGTCTTGGATCGGTTTGAGACACCTTAAATCAAGAATTTTACCGGGTCTGCCTCCCATTCCAAGTCCCTTGCATTTCTGCTCCTCTCCGTAAGTCTGTCCGAATGATTTCTTGGGTTTTCGTTTTTTGATCGCATCGGATCGAATTGAGTTTGGTTGGATTTTTGCTTTTCAGCCATAGTACTGGTGATGATGGACAAGGCAGATCCTGCACAGAAGCTGTATAGCAAAATGCGTTTGTGGGAATTCCCGGATCAGTACGTGGTGGAGCCCACCGACGGCTCCTCCGCGTCGTTATTGGCTGTCAATCGCCTCGACGGCTCCATGAAGCTAATTGGTAATTTCATTAGTGTTTCCTTTTTTTTTCTTTTTTTTTTCAATGGTTTTCTTATTTTAATAATCTTGTTTATCGATGGATACTGTGGGTTATACGTGTTTTGTTTACATGGTAACTATCTTTCTGATCTTGTGTTGTATAGATGACATACCCCAATGCGACTCCCTTCGTGTTCCTAAAATTCGGACGATCTATGGTGTGGTTGGGATGCTCAAGCTTCTGGCAGGCAAGTTCTATGGATTTATTATTCTTGTAGATTAGTAAGCAAATAATGGCTGCTGTGGTATTGAAGCTATTCTTGTGTGATGCTTTTCTTGTGTATTTATGGGTGGTTATTGCCTTGAGGTTTTAGAGCTTTCTCCTATAAATCATCCACCTGTCACGAGTTTTGTTAAGCATTGGTGATGATCCCATTCTGAAAATGAATATAGCATGTGTCTCTGCATAATATTGTTCAAAACATAAAAACTGGTACTTGGTTGAGTAAAATGACTAAAATCCTAATTCATTAGTCCATTACTCCATTATAGGTTGAGTGAATTTCAAAAAAGAAAACACCCAAGATGTGATTTTGGAAGGTGCCAATTCTCTTGTTGCTCTAAGAGTGAATCTCATGTGCCGTTTTCACATGTAAGCTGTTGTGTCTGAGGTAGTTAAGCCTCCAATTGACATTATGATTCTTCAAACATTTATTTCAATTACGTGCCTATTGTCATTTGTCGGAAGTGTAAGCCTGGTTGAGTCACTTTTCACCACCATGGGACATCTTCCGTAGGGAAAGCTGTTGCAACTGCCTCCTCTACTGCTACTTGATGTCCGCGTGATGTAGAGTTGAGGAGCAAAAGGTGGTTGAGGTTGGGTATGTACTGCGAACCCATTTCCAAGTAGGAGGCGGTGGTGAGTTCTTAGGTGGTTGACTACAATATGACCTCGAATTCTCTGAGAGAGAGGGCCTTGCCTTTGCTACAGTCTTCAGGATTGATCAATTTCTTGGAGATTTTGGTGTCTTACTTTTCACCTTGAAAATTTTGTTGAAAATCTACTGAGGAGAGGACACCTTGAAATTCTGAAGTGATAGGCTTCCTTTCAATTGGGCCTGAGATTCATCGTCTAGAAACCGTTACCTCCTCTTTTAACTTGCTGTTTGGAGTTATATTGCTGTTATAGGTACTGTAGGGGTGATGGATGTGAAGAGGAGCATCAACTGCATCCAAATTTGAGTTTGGGTGACTGAACTAGGGGTTGATGGGGTTCGTTAGGAGGGAAATCCCTCTTGCCCCTTAGTTTTTTAGGTACTTTGGTCTTTGGTGCTCATCTCTGCTGATTCAATTACTGTCTTGGCCCAATTCGCCTAGCACCAGGAGATAGCTGTACCTCCACCTAGCACCCCTTTTTCCTTGGTGCTCAGGATGCCATGTTTCTTAATATCTTTCATTTCAGACTCCTTTCCTATTCCTAGCTTCCTAGTCTGAGGTGAGAATATCACCTTTGGCAACCTGGGGTTAGAATGAATTATCGTGCCATTCAAAATGTAGACTTGAGGATCAGGTGGGATAGAGGATGATATTAAATGATGAATATTGATTTCAAATGATTAAATAACTCAGATTAAAGGTTGATCTAGATGTATAAGATTTTCTTTTAATAATTTATGCACTTCATCCTAAACTCTTCATTTACTCGCCTCTAACAACTGCAAAACGAACACCGTATGCTATGAGATGCCCTATGGCGGTAAAGAAAGAATTGTTCTTTGTGTACTTATATGGTCGTCTAGTTGTTCTGTAATTTTTTAGTTCCATTGAAAGTTTAGCTTGATCTTTACCATAATATTGATGTTCATGCTTTTGCTTTTAGGTTCATATTTATTTGTGATTACCGAACGCGAACGTGTTGGATCTTATATGGGTCACCGAATCTTCAAAATTACATCAATGAAGGTTTTCCCTTGTGATCATTCTCTGAAGAATTCTCCAGAAGAACAGGTATTTTATTTCCTAGTTCTCTATCTTATGTTTGGAGCACATATAAGACTTTGTTGTTTACAGTGCTCTGGTATGTATGCATTTGTTGAACAGAAAAAGATGGAAAGTGAGTTTTCTCGCTTGCTGCATGTTGCAGAGGGGACTCTGGGCCTGTATTTCTCCTATGACGTGAATATAACGCTGAGGTGATATTTTTATCCATCTGCTGATGCTGTGATTTCGCTCTTGCCTGCTCAGGAAAATAGCTTTGTTACTTCTACCAATTACTTTTAATTAGAAACTTATGGTTCGTTTTGCAGTGCTCAACGATTGCATGATTTGGGTGATGAATCAAAGGTGCTTCCTCTTTGGAGACAAGTAAGTTCTCATGATACTTAACGATTTTATTCCACGGATAGCACTAAAATTTATAGATCTCGAACAGCAATTGGAAAATAATGTGGTTTTGCTTTACAACTAATTTTCCTCTGTATAAATTCTTTCCTCAGGCAGACCCTCGGTTTCTTTGGAACAATTATATGTTGGAGGTGCTTATAGACAACAAGGTCAGCTTTCTAGATAATTTATCCATTCTCTTCCTGGGAAGTGCCTTTTAGATTTTGTAATCACTTAATATGATGTCGTCCTTGTGCAGCTGGACCCATACCTACTTCCTGTCATGCAAGGCAGTATCCTTCTGAATGTCCTGATTTTCCTGCATCATTCCAAAGCATGATTAGGATAACCATTTCCTTGTTTCAAGTGAAGGTAAGCCTTAACTGGTCATCAGGTTTTCATAGCTTTCAAACTGCCATTGGGAGAGATATCCTTGGTGTTGCACTGATTGCACGAAGATGCACAAGGAGAACTGGTACGTAAAAATTGCAGTCTTCAAATCTCATCCCTCCGCCCTTATCCCTCTCTCCATTTCCTCTGTACTTCTGCATCCCTCATCCCAGGTTATTGCTGAAATAAGTTGAATGTGCAATATGGCTATGTAGTACATGGTGGGGTAGATTTTACCTTCTTCCTTTCTTTATGTCTGCATCTTGAATAGCTTTCGTGTGGCTGACAGCCCCTTGGCTTTCTGGCCTAAAGGATATAAATATATATGCTTTATCGTGTTCTGAAACCTGCGATACATCTGGTGACCCTTTCCTTTAATTCCATAAATGATTCCCATACTACAGATCACCTATAATTGATCTGCTTGATGATATTTTTTTTTGTTGTAATCTTTTGAATTTAATTTATCCGACATACTTCTTTTGAGGTGATCTCATCACAATTTATATGTAATGTTCTGCCTATGAAAATTTGGTTGGAGGTAGGATTCTCTTAAGAGTCGTCTACTGAGGTCCTCGTTCAAATTATTTTCCTATTTAGATATCAATATTTTTATTTATATTTGATTCTAGAATGGGCGCATTTTGTTTATGGTCCATAATACCTTTTAGTAACTCCAGTCTTTGCTTATTGGGTCTTTTTTTGTGGGGGTTGGGGGTGGCGTGGGGGCTAATGTAACGTACACTTCTTCCAATCTCAGCTTTTAGTTTAGTGTACTTGTCCTGTTCAAATTTTCTAAATACTTGAAAAGCAATTGAAAATGGATTAACCAAAGCTTGATTAACAGATATAGTACTTTCTGGAGTCCAGTCTGAACAGGTGGATATTATTTGTGTTTAGAGAATTCCATATACTATTGTAGTCCCAAAATTTGTTGCTTCTATTTCCTTTTTGTAACACCCAAAAGAAGGTTAGTTTGGAATGAAGATACTTTTTTTCTTTTCCAGAGTTGTCCTCTCAATTAAAGTAATACCACCAACTCAACCACTAACTTCGAGGGCATGCAGAAAGCTTTCGATTCTTCAACTCTAGTCTAAAATTTAATGTCAAATCAAGTTGGATCCAATTTTGGAAGTGAGGGTATCATAATTTAAATGATTTTTAATTTCAGTTTTCTAATCTTGTGTTTTCCTGAAGGCACACGAATGTGGAGAAGAGGTGCTGATTCTGATGGTTTTGTGGCTAATTTTGTGGAAACTGAACAAATTATACAGTTGAATGGGTACACTGCATCTTTTGTTCAGGTAAACTCCTCATATGTCCGCAATGATATTTATTAATCATGGTATGCAATCTTCTTCCTAGAGTAGTGCTCTTAGAAAGTACTTTTGGTTGTTTAAAGTAGTGAGATATCTCAAGGTGCTTCATTCACATAGGTGCCATGATTTATTGATGTACCTGTTCCTGAACAGCATTAGGTTGGTTAATAAGCAGAAGCATAACTGCAAAAGTTTGACTACTTTTTCCCATTGCATTTATTAATCCATACAAAGTTGATCAGACTGCTTAGTTACTGATGAGGATATTCTGAGAATGTTGTCATTTACAAGGAAATGTGTTGCGTGTACTATTCCATATAACCCTGGTAAATACCTTAAGTTTGTGTTTCTTTCCGTCAGTAGCATATGAGAGGGTTTAGATAGTGTTGCACTGGAGAAAAGTTGCTTTGTGCAAAATCATCTATAGTAAAACAGATTTAAGAGTGATCTTTTTATTGCTGAAATTTGTATATATCTGTTAACAAACAAGTTGTGGACTTCATTCAAAAGAAACCTATCAATTTTGATACACCTTATATAGAGATTTTCTACTCCTAGGATTTACTGGTCCAGTTCATTTGGGAAGCAAGTAAAAGAGCTTATGTTCAAAATGCTCTAAAGTGAAGGTGCCTTTTGCCCAACCTTTCTAGTATCACCTACGAGAATAGCCTGTTATGTTTTTTTGAGGCGGGGGAAAAATGCACGCTTGTCACGTCAGTTGGTAGATATTAACCTATCATATTATTAGGACTTGTGTACCAGTTTGTGTGCATAAATTATATCTGATCAAATTTTATTTTAACTCATACTTTCGTCAGTTTTATCATGTGTTAGATGACTACCATTATATATTTTATTGTTAATTTCCTCTTCTAGATCAGAGGGTCTATACCATTACTCTGGGATCAAATTGTTGATTTGACATACAAGCCGAAGTTCGGAATCGTGAGACCTGAGGAAGCGGTGAGTAGTTTTCCGATCTTCAGATTATAATCAGAACCTAATATATTGTATCTGTTTTACTTGACTTCTTTCTCTAAACATCGTGTCTGCAGCCTCGAGTAGTTGAGAGACACTTTTTGGATCTGCGAAAGAAATATGGGAATGTTCTTGCCGTTGATCTAGTCAACAAGGTACATGAATCTCCATTCTCTTGAAAATTTTCAGATTTCTAAAATTGGTATTCATCTTCTGAATTTCTAACAGCATGGAGGTGAGGGACGCTTGTGCGAAAAGTTTGGCAATGCAATGGAACCTATTGCAAGTGATGATCTGAGGTAGATTATCTTTTAATCCGATCATTTACTATCAGTCAAAATCAATCACATGGATGCAATCTGGCTAAATCGCAACCCTACAACATTTGCAGGTATCTGCACTTTGATTTTCATAAGATATGTGGGCACGTTCATTTTGAGCGCCTTTCCATTCTTTATGAGCAAATTGAGGATTTTCTCATTAAAAGCAGGTATTTTTACTTTGCGCCGGAGTATATTAGGTTTTGTGTTTGAGTCTGTTCTGTTTTTCAGCGTGTGACACCTTGTTGCATCCCTGTTGCTCAGAATCTTTACTACTTTGCTGGGTATGATAGGTACCTTTTGTTAAACGAGAAGGGGGAGAAAGTTGAAGGGCAAGTTGGAGTTGTGAGGACCAATTGCATTGACTGCTTGGACCGTACAAATGTCACCCAGGTTTATCTTCTTTTATTAACTCTTGTTTTCCTATCATGAACTGACTAAAATGCTGAGGTGTTATTTTTCTTCTGCAATACTTCATGTGTTTGTAGAAGAACGCTGTGTACCTTTTTGAGAACTTCTATTGAAGTACTTCTATTGTGTCCTTTTCCATATTTCCATTTTTGCTTTCTCTTTTTGAGGAAAAGGAAACAAAAAAAGGTTCTCTCTCTCTCTCTCTCTCTCTCTCTCTCTCTCAATGGACACAAAGCTCTGTGATACCTTCTCTGCCTTTCCAAGGTTACAAATGGGTGATGCAGTAGAAAATAAATGGTCTGAGGATCATTTGAAAGCATACTAGTTTTGAGGTTTTATATCTAGTACTCCTACTTGTTTGAGAGGTATCACCTGACCACTAGGTACCATCTCTGGTTTTAGACCCTCTTTGACTCTTCCTGGAAAGATGAATGGAACAAAGTGAAACTGTCGAACGCAAGACTATCAATTATGACTCTTAAGATGAAAACTTCAATGATGAAAATTTCCTTAGGGGCTTAAAACAATTCAAATGAAGTTCATCTCTTCTGTAGTTTAGATTTTTAATAAAGTCAATCTATGCCCTATACTTATAGGCAATACATTAGCATAGAATAGTAAATTCTTTTAGTTTTTGACTTAAACTACTAGAGGCAACATAGTCTGCTTTGTTGGGTATATAATTCTTATGTTCATTGGTGAAGCTTTTTCTTTAGATGCACCCTCATACAAGACTCTTAAACTGACAAAATAAATTCCAAATTATCAAGATTCTCTTGTTTAATTAAGTCAAGTGGAAATAAGTTTGATAAAATTGTACCTTGATCTTGTTACTGGATTGGAGGCCATTTATTCTAGAGAAAATGATATTAAACCACCTGAACTTAGGACATTTTTGCACTTTGCAGCCTAAACAAAAAAACATCGCACTTTGCCACCTGAACTTTGCGAAATTTTGCACACTACAACCTAGGTGTATTTGCAGGTAGAATATTCCATTAGAATTATCTCACATGCCATGCATGTGTGAATAATAAAGCCGAATTGGCAATAAAAAGTTTCACTTTACAACCTGAACTTCGTGAAATTTGTACAATGCCATCTAATAGCATATTCTGGTAGAATATTCCACCGAAAAGTGCACCTAGATTGTACTGTGCAAAATTTCGCATAGTCCAAGTGGTAACATGCAGTGTCTTTTTGTCTAAGCGGCAAAGTGCAAAAATGTCCAAAATTCAGGTAGCTTAGCATTATTTTCTCTTTATTCTATGATGCAGATAGTATTGCATAATTGGATTTGTGGGAAAAAATAAAAGAAAATATAATGTTGTTTCTTTCGGGGAAAGCATATTCTTATTATTTTCTTTTTACCTCTGTTTCCAGAGCATGATTGCTCGAAAAATGCTGGAATATCAACTTCGAAGGCTTGGTATTTTTGATGCTGATGAAACTATTAGTTCTCATCCCAATTTTGATGAAAGCTTTAAAGTTTGTAAGTACCACTTCTTAACTCAGATGTACAATATGCTTAATGTTGCTTTAATTACTATTAGTAGCATGGGACAATTTTGACTTTATATTTAGATTTGATCAGAATATGAAATTCTCAAACGTCCATAGGCCTGTTATTCTTCTGATACCATTCCATCTCTTCAACTTTCACTCAGTGTGGGCTAACCATGGAGATGATATCAGCATCCAGTATTCTGGTACTCCTGCTTTAAAAGGAGATTTTGTCAGGTACCTGTTAACAAGTCATTTTCTACATGAACATTTATTTCCTAAGTGGCCCTTTAAAGAAAACAATAACGGGGGGGAATAGAAGTTCTATCAAAGAAAATTATGGCTAAATTATTCTGATTCCCCACACTTCCTACCACTTTCAGTTAGAGGTATTTTTGAAACCTCATGAATTGCAGTTTTTCCCTGCAATTTATTAGGCACTTTTATTCGATTTCCTTTGCGTTTGAAAATACTAAAACTCACTTTGCTAGGAGTAGGATGAGTCAAGATTTGCCATTAATTAAGAGAGACACATTTGGTTTCCATTTTTCATAGTTTGAAGTTCGTTATTTTGATTACAGGTGTGGCCAAAGGACAATCCAAGGGATTGTTAAAGATGGTTGGAATGCTCTTATGCGGTACTACTTAAATAACTTCTTTGACGGTACAAAGCAGGTTAGCATGCTTTTCCTTTGTGTACAAAATGGCCAGCAAATTCATTGAAGTTGCTCCCTAATTTTAGAAATATAGCCCCTTATGGAATTGGTTTTAGCTCTTGCTCGTATAAAATTGACAACTTATCTGGCTGCATCATAGTTCTGATAGACTCTGTTTTTGCTTTTGCTTCACTGTGCATAAGCATATGCTAGAGGTTTTACATTTGGTTATCCTGTAGTGTTTTATCTCCATAGAAGCTGAATTTTGCAAATTCTCGTCCAGTAGTTTCTTGGTACCTTGATGCTCTGCTTGGATTAAGGAATTTAGTGAGAATTTGATAAAGATAAAGCTACAAATATTAAAGCACAAAGTTAAATCATCCAAAGTGTGACAAATTAATTCCTTTAACATTTTTCCTTCGTAAAACCCAAGATCCAAATGTAGGATAAATGTTTAGTATGACATCATGAAAAGCTTCAGTTTGACGTATATGTCATATTTTTAACTTAAATAGTCTGGAGTTTCTTGCTTATCTAATTTAGTTATTCAGCTTAACTCCTGATATTTTCCGTATTCCTCCTTTTCTGAAGGATGCAATTGATTTATTACAAGGACATTATATTGTTTCTGTTTCTCGAAGCATGACCCCTACAGCACCGAAAGGTGGCATTGAAGCTATAGCTGTGAGTAATTCAACTTTCTCCTATTTCATATATGCCTTTCTGCCTTTTTTTTTTTATTTAATTTAAAGTTAATTTCAGTAAGGTATCTCCAATCCAGTGTGGTTGAATGTTAGCAGTTCCTGTTTTTGTCTGCTCACCTATCAAAATAAAGAAAGATAACCACATTCCACTTAAAGGGTATTTGGCTAAGTTTATTTGGAACATGTTATAAGCTTCTACATCTTTTAAAATATTTTGTAGAGCATGTAGTATATTAGATCTTATTATGAAAGTAAGTTGTTGAAGTGCTTCAGTAAAATAAGGTTGCATATTATTAAGTGTTAGTAATGGTAATTGTGTAATTAATAAGGTAAAATTAAAATAGCATATAAGATGCTAACATCTTATATTGGAAACTTATAAGCTGCTTTTTTTGGAAAAACTTTCCAAACACTTTATAAAATCTTATAAATTCTCGAAAATTTTGTTAAGATATTTTGAAGAGCTTATAAGTTCACCCAAACATCCCTTTAATCATCTAAATCTTGATTCTTGGGTATGTTCTATGATTGCAACAAGATTCAAGGAAAATAATGCAATTAGTTGAATATATATTGTACTTGTCCTTGATAGATCCAAGGAAAAGAAAGCAATCCAATAGATCAAATAATGTCAATTTTGATAGTTGAAAGTTCTCATATATTTCCCTTGAGTATTATGACTTTCTGCTTTGCTTAATATTTTTATAGTTATTCAGAGGATTTATATAGCATTCTTCCATTTTTGTAGTCCTTTCCACTGGCTTTAGGGCTGATTATGACTGGGTTCCTCTTTGCAACAATGTCTCTAAGACGAGGTCAGAAGTCACTTATTTTAACAGCTTCCACTTGTAGTTCTTGCACTTGTTTGCGTAGTTCTTATTTGCCCTTTCATTCTAGTTACTAACTTACAAATTCATTTGAGTTCATGGAAGAATTATGGTATGTCATCCTTGTGAATAAAGAATTCCAAGTTACTTATGAAGATATTTGTTGCCGGTCCATCATTTGTACAGCTAAAATGAAGAGTCAGAATAATTTACATAAGTTTCTATGCACTTCCAAAATCACAAAAACCAGTTTAGGAAAAATATGATTTTGTATGAAAAAAGATAACTTTTTGAGGCATCACAGTAATATACATCAAATTCAATCAATATTTCATCATATGCACAAACCCTAATATATAGGGATTAGACAACTCTAGATGTAGGATTATAATGGGTGCCTAGATGAACAGCTTTTGAGTGTTTTTTCTAGGGATAATTACATCAATACATCCTGAGATTTGGCCTAGGTAGAGAACATCTTTTGTGGTTTGGAATACAATAACACCCCTCAAAAACTTAAGCACGATAGATTAGTGAGGGTTTTACTTGTAATGTTTTACTCAACATGCTACATTTTTTAGAGGGTTTATTCCAGTGTTACATAGCTTCATTAAGTTTTCTGATCGCTGGACTAGTGACTAGGGGTGCTAATGTAATCCTTCAAACCAGAATAAGCATTTTTATAATTAGGGCAAGCCTTTTGGATTGTTGAGATAATTATCCCTTTTCTCATCTTTGCTAACAAAGCTCACTTGCTTTTGCAGTACTATTAAGAATCAATCATATTATTTTGCTGCCTTTTTAACTTCCATTTCCATTTTGTTTTATCCATCATAGAACAATATAACCTTGACGGCAATCGTATTGTTGAAATCTGGGATGTTCATGCGTAGAGTCGATTCAATTAGTTTTTGATTGTTAAAGTCATGTTTATGTACTTGCTTAAGCATCTAATACTAATTAGCATCTTGTTCTTTTGTAGTTCGACACGACCTTTGGAATTTGTTATTTTCCTTCATGTGGGCTAGCATGAGTTTGGCTATAGCAGCATTTGTGAGGGCCAACGGTCGTATTTTCTGTAACCGTCCTCGTCTCCACCAGCCTAGGCGCTGATTATCGTTCAGAATTCTTAGCACTTGCAGCTTTCAGAAAGCTCTATTGTTAATTTTTGTAGTACATTGTATTCTTTTCCTCGTGAAATTTCCATCACATAATTTTTTGTGCTAGCCAATATTTGTAGCTCTTTTTCACGTGTGTCAAAATATATCCACATATTTATTTATGATTATGATATGCACTGGCAAAGTGTGTAAATTGACAGTTACCTTTAGTTATATTGCAAGGTACACTGAACATGATTTTTTGACTTTTTTGTTGGCTTCTTAGATGATCATATGATTTTCATGTCCTTTCGGACACGTTGAAAAGATGCTGAATGCCATGTGAGAACAACCCTCTTAATGGGTGGCTGCATTTTGAGTAGTTGGATGCTGATTGTTCATTATGGTTTATAGGGTTAATTATTAAATACCCCTTGAGTTTTTGCTCATCTTAACAAAAAGCTTTTCCTATTTTGAAATTACAAAATACTCTCTTACAATTAAGACATGTTTGTTAAAATTTTTGTAATAGTGACTAACAGTTGGTGAAATTTGTATGACATGGATTGATGCCAAAGAGATATTTGTAACTTCAAAAGATAAGAGTGTTTTTGTGAACGAACTAAATCCTAGGATTTATTGGATAATTAACCCTAGTTTAAAGTTACTCTCAAATGCTAAGGGCACGTTTGATATGTAGATTAGGTGAGATTGCGGAATATCATCTCAACTAATCTGTTGTTTATTATGTGAGGTAAAGGTTGTGGGCTGGTTCGAAAATTGGGCTAAGTTTGTATTATTGAGTCAATTACTGAAGATTGCAATCTCTGGTCGGATCCAAAGATTAATTATCTCCTACTGGAGATTAGGTGTTGTAGATTAGAAAACTACATTTCTATCCCTAATTAGTAAGGGGCAATTACATTACAAAATCGGCATGGAGGTGATTTCATCATGAAATCCCATCTTATGTTTATTATGAAACAAAAAACTAGAATTACAAAAGTTAACAATATCATACACAATCCATTGTATCAAACATTAGATAAAATTCCTTAGTCTTCTGTAATATCAAGCAGGCCAATCTCACCCAAATTCCCAAAATTCTATATCAAATGCACCTTAATATATTTTCTGGTCCTGGTTAAAAGTGCATGAACAATTATGCAAATGACAAGATAAAATTACATCGAAAATCCTTTATTTCAATACATATTTATATAATATACTCCATTCCATGAATATATATAAGATTGCATTATATGTTTCTTTATAAAACCACAGAAAGGTGGATGTAATAAACTTAAGCATACATTCATGCAACAGAATATGACAATACGTGACTAAACATGTGTTTGAACAAGAATCCAAATTGGACAAAATTATAGGAAGAAGTAAATGAATTACAAGGTAATGTAACACTTATTTCAAAACATAAACAATCAGATTACTCCCTTTCACTAATCCAACCATAATCAAGTTAACATTACAAGAATTTAATTCATGCCCATTTGTGATCTGCAGAATCTCCATTGCCATCACATATGACAACACAAAATATCAATATCATTCATATCATCTTCCTTCTCCTCTCCAAATAAGCATAACTTCTTTGAAAGTTCAAAACTGCCCATACCAAGTGACGCAAACCGATCTCCGGCCACAGCGCTGTAGGCGAATACAGAAGACAATTTGACGTCTGCCAGAGTAGAAAATTGCTCAAGCGAGTCTCACCAGAAGTACGTACCAGAATATCTGGATCAGGAGCAACTCCCATATACATACGCTTCTCGATATCTCCCAACTTTATAACATCATCATTTATTGAAATCTCCTTTTCCTCACCATTTCGAACTTTGATTAATGATTTGATCTGAGCCCACTTATCTTCACACAATTCTTGAGCAGCATGTGCGATTTCATCAGTCGAAGTATATGCCACACAGATCAAGAGGATGGTCTTGTTGTTCTTGGATGTGACCTCCATGGCTTTTTCTGCAGCACGTCTCACGGGGTCGCTTAGAAGTTTCAAGTTACCGATGAAATATACCCTCACGCCATACTGGTTCACGATGCTTTCTTCCTTTAGTAGTAATTCAATTTTCTCAAGCATCAAATCCATTAAGTATTTAACTTCCTCTGGCCGTCTTTTAAAGTTGTCTATGCTGAAAGCGTATATAGTTACGTACTTGACACCTAGCTCGTAGCAGTATTTCATTAACAACATGAAGGATAAGAACCCGGCTTTGTAGCCCATTCCTTCTCCTAGATTCCACTTCTTGGCATACCTTCTGTTTCCATCTAAGATAAAGGCTAGGTGGCTTGGGATGGGACCAACGGACAGAACACGAAATAGGCATCTCCGCATGTAGCTCACTGAACTCCCGAATAACCAGCTGGCGAGACTGTCCTTGTTGTTATCCATTTTTCGATGCACCTATGATGATGAAATTCGATTGAAATATGTTGAGGGAAAAACAAAGAGAAGAGTCAGTTTGAGAGGAAGTTCATAAACAACTTTATAAAGGTGAAAAGGATAAAAGCACCATATCAAAGAGGTGATAAATGTGCTTTTCAGCTTTTAGCTGAATTTAACTGTTTTGAAGTGATTGACAGTGTTGCTTCTGCTTTTATATTTCTATAATTTAGAAGAAAAAAGCCAATAGTTAAGAACAAACTCATCCAATTTCTGCTGCTTTTTAGTATCATTTAACTTCTATTTTCAACCGCTCATTTAATTGCAACTTTCTCTATGACTTTCCCTACAATTTTTCACTGATCCAAAAAGAAAGCTATTCCCACCTTGATAAGAACACATTAAACTTTGTGACCTGTAAAGAGTGAAAAAATTAAATAGACATAGGGAAAAAAATATCAAAAAGTACCTAATCCCCAACTCAAAGAACGAAATTCATCTCTCAATCATATTTCACTGTCAAATTAATATATACATATATACATATATATATGCCTTATATTAAACCAAAAATAACAAATCGGAAACGAAATTCATGAACAAATACTAAGATCCCATAACCACTCCTTCAAAATTTCAAGATTTCTCAAATAGGGATCCAACACATAGAGCATAATTACAAAATCGATTCAAGAAAGAGATTACCTCTGCAAAGAATTCTTGAAACCAACAAGAACAAATGAAAAAACCTGCAAAAAGACAAAAAGAAAAAAGATTATTACCGACGTTAATCAACAAGATTAAACAACACCCACAAAATTTTAGCAAAGACAGTACCACAAGAAAGAAGAAAATTGCAAACTAACATAAAAGAAGTGACAAAATTAGAAAAAAGAAAAAAAATGTTTAGAAGCAATTTTCACTATTATTCTACTATCCTCGCGCTCTTGGTGTGAGCGGTTGTTAGGAGGAAATGTGGGCGGGAAATATAAATTTTTGTTAATAAAAAATGAAAAAAAAAATGCAGTATTTAGGGGAAAAGGGCTGTTGCAATTACAGTTTTGGGGTGGTTTCTTGATTTTCTTGGAGTGGTTACAAAATGAATAAATTTCATCATTATATAAGGATTTCTTTTATGTACTATTTTGTCATTTTCTTTTTGGATATACACAATAAATATATTAATTTCTGATTTTGTTCTAATTTATGTGTTCATAAATGATGACATAACTTGTGATCGAGAATATGAATACAAGTGTCAAACACCAAAAAGAAAGAAGAAATTTTATACTTCTTTGGATGAGATAAAAGGAGGCTAAGAAATAATCCACCACAAATGTTCTAATCATCTTTTTGTTTTGGTTATATGATATTTTACAGTTTTTCTTTTTGTTTTTCATATATAATAATATGATATTTATGGTTGTGGTGGATTATACGTAATAAATCGGTTTTTTCTTAGGTATTTAGTTATGAAATAATAATAATAATTTATTTATTATGGACAACATATGAATTTTTACTTCATTTTCTGCTGCACTCGGTGTTTTCTATCCAAAACCTGACAATAGAGATACTTTGGTAAATGTTGTAGTTTTAGAAATGGGTACTAGTAATTCTTCGAATAAAGAGAAAGAGTTAGTACTCGAACTATTTTGGTGGAGTATAGATGTAACTAACATTAAATATTTTTGGGACGAGTTTGTTAACATAATTTTTATTGAAAAATATTTTAAAATAAGCTAGGAAAGTTAGTTCATTAATGAACATGTAGCTGACAAATAATTCAACTTTAAAATTAAATTTTGTACCTTGTTCTTTGGGAATAACTCGAGATGTATTATTCAACATTTAAAGTTTTTGTAAACTTATTTCCTCTACAAGTGACCACACCTGTGAATGTTGCATATCATATGAAAGAAATGTTTTGAATGAAAAGAATTATCCAAATTGGAAGGATGAAAAAAGGGTAAATCCCAAGTTGCTCGTGTTGTTAGGATTTTGAAGAAAATGCTGGCATCAAGTAAACTTCTTATTTTGTCCCTTGTCCATAAATGATGATAATTTCATGTCTAACATACCTTTTGTGAGACTGCATAACTTGGAGAGAATATAAATGTAACGTACTTATAATTAAAGGGGTGAAATAAAATTAAAAGTAACGATATTGGAGCTCAATATATACTCGTTTCTACAGGAATTTCAAATCATTTATTTATGAAATGAACTAATAATCATTAGCGTATTATTAGTCATATAAAAATAGCTTGCTCAAATATTTTTGGTTTTTTTTTTTTTCATTTCCTTGAAATAAACTTCACCACATACTCCAATTCACTTAAATTCACTAAGTTAAAGATCTTCCAATGGTAGTTCAACATAATTATTATTAGCATTGGGCAAAGTAGTAGTGTTTTAAAGCTAATGAATGAAAATTTTCTCCATGCAATTTTGTATAAATAGTTAATGACTTCAAACGAAATGTTGGATATGACTCTCAACTTAATAGGACGATTATTAGATATAAATACATAGAATCATCTTATAATGCCACTTAAACACTGTAAATACTTTACAGTACGTTTCGGAAGAAACTAATCATTATCTTCTGATCTCAGCTTAAATTTACAACCTATATCATTTTTACTTGTGTGTCAAATATGTCCACATATTTATTTATGGTTATGATATACACTGGCAAAATGTGTAAATTGACTGTTACCTTTAGTTATATTGTAAGGTACACTGAGTATCATTTTTTTGACATTTTTGTGGTTTCTTGGATGATCATGTGATTTTCATGTCCTTTTGGACATTTTGAAAAGATGCTTTATGCTATGTGAGAACAACCCTCTTAATTGGTGGCTGCAAGTTGAGTAGTTGGATGCCGAGGGTTGGTTTATGGGGTTAATAACTAATTACATATAAGATTTGGCTCATCTTACAAAATGTTTTCTCCATTTCAAAATTACAAAATACCCTCTTACAATTAAGACATGTTTGTTAAAATTTCTATAATGGTGACTGCTGGCTAGTGAAATGTACAAGACGTAGACAAACATCAAAAGGATATTTGTAATTTCAAAAAACAGAATTTTTTTGTAAACGAACCAAATCCTAGGATTTCTTGGGTAATTAACCCTAGTTTGTAAGTATCAAGCTTCTCTCAAATGCTTAATACATTTCCTAGTCTTGATTAGAAGTGCATGCACAATTATGCAAATGGTAGGATAAAATTACAGTTGAGATCTATTATTTTAATACGTGCTTATATAATATACTTCATCCATGGATATATATATATATATATAAAAGATTGCATTATACATTTCTTTATAATATCATGGAATGTGGATGCAATACACTGAAGCATACATCCAAACAACAAAATATGAGAATATGATATGAAATATGTGTCTGAATAAAAAATTCAAATTGGACAAAATTATAGGAAGATGTTATATGAATTACAAGGTAACACAACTCTTATTTCAACCACAAACAATCAATTACTCCCTTTCATTAAGCCAAACACAATCAAGTTAACAACAATTTAGTTCATGCCCATTTGTGGTCCGCAGAATCTCCATTGCCATCACATATGACAACACAAAATATCAATATCATTCATATCATCTTCCTTCTCCGCTCCAGATAAGCATAATTTCTTTGAAAGTTCAAAACTGCCCATACCAAGTGACGCAAACCGATCTCCGGCCACAATGCCTTAGGAGAATACAAAATACAGTTCGACGTTTGCCAAAGTAGATAATTGCTCAAGCGGGTCTCACCAGAAGTACGTACTAAAATATCCGGATCAGGAGCAACTCCCATATACATATGCCTCTCAAGATCTCCTAACTTTATAACATCATCATTTATCGAAATCTCCTTTTCTTCACCGTTTCGAACTTTGATTAAAGATTTGACCTGGGCCCACTTATCTTCACACGATTCTTGAGCAGCATGCGTGATTTCATCAGTCGAAGTATATGCCACACAGATCAAGAGGATGCTCTTGTCGTTCTTGCATGTGACCTCCATGGCTTTTTCTGCAGCACATCTCACAGGCTCACTTAGAAGTTTCAAGTTACCAATGAAATATACCCTTACACCATATTGGTTCACGATGCTTTCTTCCTTTAGTAGTCCTTCGATTTTCTCGAGCATCAAATCCATTACGTACTGAACCTCCTCTGGCCGTCTTTTAAAATTGTCTATGCTAAAAGCGTATATGGTTACATACTTGACACCCAACTCGTAGCAGTATTTCATTAACGACATGAGGGATAAGAATCCAGCTCTGTGGCCCATTCCCTCATCGAGATTCCATTTCTTGGCGTACCTTCGATTTCCATCTAAAATAAAGGCCAGGTGGTTTGGGATGGGACCGACGGATAGAACACGGAATAGGCATCTCCGTATGTAGCTAACTGCACTCCCAAATAACCTGCCGACAAGACTCTCTTTGTTGTTCTCCATTTTTGGATGAACCTGTTATGATGAAATTCAGTTGAAATATGTTGAGGGAGAAAGAAAGAGAAAACTCAGTTTGAGATGAAGTCCATGAACAAACTACACACAAAATACAAACTATAAAGGTGAAAAGGATAAAATCACCATATCAAGGAGGTGTTTTCAACTACTTTATATAAATGTGTTTTTCAACTTTTAGCTGAATCTTAGCTGTTCTAAAGTGATTGAAAGTGTTGCTTCTGCTTTTATGTTTCTAAAATTTAGCAGAAAAAAAGCCAAAAGTTAAAAATAAACTCGCCCAATTTCTACTGCATTTTGGTATCATTCAACTTATATCTTCAACTCTCATTTAATTGCAATTTTCCATGAAATTTTCTCTATAATTTTTTACTGATCCAAAAAGAAAGCTACTCCCACCTTGACAAGAACACATTAAACTTTATTACCTCTAAAGAGTAAAAAGATTAAATACACATAAGAGTACCTAATTCCCAACTCAAAGAATGAAATTCATCTCTCAATCATATTTCACTGTCAAATTATAAATAAGTATACATGGCATATATTAAACCAAAAATAACAAATGAGAAACAAAATTCATAAACAAATAATAAGATCCCATAACCACTTCTTCAAAATTTCAAGATTTCTCAATAGGGATCAAACATATAGAGCATAATTACAAAACCCATTCAAGAAAGAGATTACCTCTGCAAAGAATTCTTGAAATCAACAAGAACAAATAAAAAAACCTGCAAAAAAAGATTATTATAGAGGTTAATCAACAAGATTAAACAAAACCCACAAAATTTTAGCAAAGATAGAATAACAAAGAAAGAAGAAAATTGCAAACTAACATAAACGAAGTGACAAAATTAGAAAAAAAAAAATGTTTAGGAGCAATTTTTACTCTTATTCTACTATTCTCACACTCTTGGCGTGAGCGATTATTAGGAGGAAATGTGGGCCGGAAATATAAATTTTTGTTAATAAAAAAATGAAAAGGAAAAGGGAAAAGAGCTATTGCAATTACAGTTTTGGGTTGGTTTCTTGATTTTCTTGGAGTGGTTACAAAATGAATAAACTTCATCATTATATAGGGATATCCTTTATTTACTATTTTGTCATTTTCTTTTTGGATATATATACACAATAAATATATATACAAGTGTCAAACACCGAAAAGAAAGAAGAAATTATATGCTTCTTTTGATGAGACAAAAGGAGGCCAAGAAATAATTCACCACAAATGTTCTAATCATTTTTCTGTTTTGGTTATATGATATTTTAAGGCTTTTCATTTTTTTTTCCATATATAACAATATGATATTTATGGTTGTCGTGTATTATACGTAATAAATCAATTTTTTTCTCAAGTATTTAGTTATGAAATAATAATAATTTTTTTATTATGGACAACATAGGAATTTCTACTTCATTTTTTGCTACACTCGGTGTTTTCCATCCAAAACCTGACAATAGAGATAATTTGGTAAACGTTGTAGTTTTAGAAATGAGTACTAGTAATTCTTTGAATAAAGAGAAAGAGTTAGCACTCGGACTATTTTGGTGGAGTATAGATGTAACTAACATTAAATATTTTAGGGACGAGTTTGTTAACATAATTTTCATTGAAAAATATTTTAAAATAAGCTAGGGAAGTCAGTACAGTAATAAAGATGTAGCTGACAAATAATTCAACTACAAAATTAAATTTTGTACCTAGTGCTTTGGGAGTAACTCGAGATGTATTATTCAACATTTAAAGTTTTTGTCCTCTTATTTCCTCTAGAAGTGACCACACATGTTAATGTTGCATGTCATGTGAAAGAAATGTTTTGCATGAAAAGAATTATCAAATTTGAAGGATGAAAATAAAAGGGGCTGAATTATAGAAAAAAACAAGTAAATCCCAAATTGCTTGTGTCGTTGGGATTTTGGACGAAAATGCTGGCATCAAGTAAACTTCTTATTTTGTCCCCTGCCCATAAATCATGATAATTTCATGTCTAAAATACCCTTTATGAGAATATATGGCTTGGAGAGGATATGAGGTGGAAATAAATTTAAAAACAAGGATATTGAAACTAAAATATACTTGTTTTTACAGGAATGTCACATCATTTATTTATGGAAGAACTAATAATCATTAGCATATTATTAGTCATATAAAAATAGCTTGCTCAAACGTTTCTATTTATTTTTTAATTCCCTTGAAATAAACTTCACCACGTACTCCAATTCATGTAAATTCACTAAGTTAAAGATATTATAATGGTGGTTCAACGTAATTCTTATTAGCATTGGACAAAGTAGTAGTATTTTAAAGCTAATGAATGAAAATTTTCTCCATGCAATTTTGTATAAATAGTTAATGACTTCAAAGGAAATGCTCAATACAATTCTCAACTTGCTAGGACGATTGTCAAATGTAAATACATAGAATCATCATATAATGCCACTTAAATACTATAAATACGATATATTTCAAACAAAACTAACTATCATCTTCTACTCTCAGTTTAAATTTAGAACCCATAACATTTTTATCCAACTTATGCTGATTTAAACACTAGAGTATCTTTATTGGGATCTTCTAGCGACCCCAACATTGATTCTTTATTTCCAAAATTACCCCCGTTAAGATCCCAACATATCCTCCTTCAAAAGGATTCTACAAAATGAACCGATTTAAGTAACAAACATACTTTAAACCCCAAATCAAATGACAATTGGCTTTTCCCACTTCCACAAAGAACTGAGTACAACATATTTTACAAATTACAATACTTCATCAATGTCGCATAGAGAGGGGCAGTATCGACCTCACAAAATTTCTCCAGAGAAGAATGAGTAATTATTAAAAATGACTTATTGCACTTTGTCCCTCAAAAATTAAAAAGTTTCACGTTCCCCCCAGAAATTTTAATACGTAATCGTGCACATCAAAATAAGAAGTTTTAATGCACAAAATCTTACGATCAAATTTCAACCATTTTTTGTTGCTAAATTACAAACATGTGCATTGCACCTGACCATTTTTTGCTATGGGATTACAAATACGTGCATTGCACGCCTCTTTACAAAGCACATGCTTGTAAGCCGACAGCATAAAATGACCTGAAAATTTCATCGTGAGGCCTTATATATTAAAGCTTCTTATTTTCGAGGGTACGATCACATATCAAAAATTCCAGGAGTAAATTACAACTTTTCAATTTTTTTGGAAGGCAAGTGCAACAAGCCCCATTTAAAAATAATATAGACTCTAAAAAAATAAGAAAAAATAAAAGAAAAGAAGGGGCACAAATCCGAAACTACGACAAATCAACTTTATCCCTGAACACAAGAGTCATCTTCCAGCTCCTACTCCGGCTCCATGGCTGCTCGGTTGATGGGAGGACTGATGAGACCTAGGCGACAGCCCCAGGCCAAGAGACAACGAGTTCACTGATTTATTCTTCGACTCCTTCGGTCTTTCCATAGCTGCAATTTGTTCCAACACTTCGACGACTTCTTTCATGGAAGGTCTTTTTCTAGGTTCCCCTTCCAAGCATCTAAGAGAGAGCTGAGCGGCTTGCAATGCGGCCTTCAACGAATATTGTCCTTCTATTCGGGCGTCCATAATGGATTTGAGTTTCCGTTTCTGAGAGAGAAGGGGTTTCACCCATTCGACCAAATTATGCTTGCCATTAGCCCGTTTCGTGTCGAGTGCTCTTAAGCCTGTTAGCATCTCGAGTAGAACAACACCGAAGCCATACACATCGCTCTTCACGTATAGATGACCTGTCAATAAAGATGCAATTAGTGAGGAAGATGGATTCGGAGCATTATGGTTGAGTGGCATCAAGAATTTGGAGGGCTGGTGAACTTCTTGTTTATTTTATAGGAGTAAATAAGACACTTTACATTTCCATTCTTCACTAGGAGGACAGGCTTCCATCTGATTAGCTAGTAAGGCAATAGCTTACGGGCCACGATCGAGAGGATAATAGCCTCACTCTGACTGAGACACGGGCCAGACTATAATGTGCTCTAAAGTCTTAGCTAAATGTGCTCACATAATAGAAATTTAGGATAATTACCTCAATACTCATGAGGTTTGGCTTAATTATGGAAATACCATTTGTGGTTTGCATAATTATAATAACAACCCCTGCTTGTTTGCGTGATTGCCTGAAAACTTAACGAAGCCAGTGTGACATTACAATTCGACTGCAAAATTGCAATCAAACACCTGTTAGTCTAAGGTAGGGGGTGTTACTATAAT
Organism: Handroanthus guayacan; assembly: GCA_014898755.1. Classification (NCBI taxonomy): domain Eukaryota; kingdom Viridiplantae; phylum Streptophyta; class Magnoliopsida; order Lamiales; family Bignoniaceae; genus Handroanthus; species Handroanthus guayacan. The sequence goes on along the minus strand of JACFYI010000136.1, from coordinate 188,144 downwards.
TTCGGGGAGGGGGGTGCTTGCAATTAGGCCAAGCCTCCAGGGGTGTTAGAAATTTGTCATGCATAGAAGTTTAATACACTAGTATGGTATCTCCATAAATAAAGAAACGAACAGAATCCCAGAGGTAGAACCATAGAGGCGTGGCAATTAGCTAACATCATTACAGGCCCACAAGAGGTAATAGAATATCAACAATAAAGCCAAGACAATCGTATCTACAACACAAATGTGTCGGAATCAGCCTGAATATGGAAGTGGAGTATCAAATTTATGCAAACAACATTGCATAATGTCTTAAACCTGAATTTAACTAGAGTGCAGTGTATTATGACAGCAAAAAGGTCAAAATATTGGCATTCCCCACATAATATATAACATGGTATTCGATAAGCACTCACCTGTTGCAATGTATTCAGGTGCAGCATAACCATAAGTTCCCATAATACGGGTTGTTACATGTGATAACCCCCCTGACGGCCCCAGTTTTGCTAAGCCAAAATCGGATATTTTTGCATTGTAGCTCTACAAATCCAAGAAAATGGAGTTAAATTAACTTAAAAACTTATTAGAAATATGAAAACATCCTCTAACTATCCTATTTAAGTGATAGTTGTTAGTAACCGAACAGTTATAAGAAGTGCTAATGAAGAATTCTACAACTGGCACAGCAGCCACCATCTGTTGTAAGATTAGTAATCTTATTTTTTGTTTACTATGTCATTCATTAATCAAGCACAAACCTGAACTCCAGTAATTTTTTTAAATTTTAGATGAAGCACCAACTTGAACTCCATTCATTTTTGTTTTCTTTATGCAAACAAGCAGAGCTGAGCTTTAAGCTTGACGAATGAGCTCGATGAACTAAGGTAAATTGGGCTTCAGCCATTGTTTGAGCTCGGCTTAGCTCAGTTCTTTTGGCTCGAATTTGAGCTCAAGAAGCTTTTTACTTTACAAATATATAATTTTAATTATTCATGATTACGTACATTTAAAGAAAAAAGATGAGCTCCTGAACCAACTCACAACCAACAAACAAGAATTCTTTGGTCTGAGCTAGACTCGAAATCTAAACGAATAAGGCTTGAGTATAGCTCAAGCTTGAATTTCAAGAGTTGAGCTCAAAGACTTTTCAAGCTCAAAAATAGGGGTGTTTGCACGTTTTGTCCCAAAGAATGGGAATGATTTTGGAGAAGAAATGTTAGACATTTTTCAGCCTAGGTTTAACATTTTTGGGATTTTGGAGAAGAGATTAAGCTCAAGATGAAATTCCTTTGGGAAAATTGCGTTTCTTATTTCGCCATTCTCATGTTCAAGCACGTGTAAATCAAACACTGTTTTAGTGGAGTATGGCAGGTTTTTTATGGAAACGTGCCACTCACGTGTTATTTCCTTAAAAAAGTACTGGAGAAGGGGGAGGTGTCCTGCACATGTCAAAAAGGAAAGGAAATAGACCATAAGTGTCAACACAAAAAAGTTCGAGACAAAAAATGCAAACACCCGTATTCTTTGGGACCAAAAGGCAAAAGTGCAATTTTCCCTATTTAAAAGAAAGAAGATGGGCTCACGAACTAACTCACAACCAATAAATAAGAATTATTTGGTTCAAGCTCGACCCGAAATGTATATGAATTAGGCTCGAGTACAGCTCAAGCTCAAATTCTCCAAAGTCGAGCTCAAAGACTTTTCAAGCCGGCTCGATTTGTTTGCATCCCTAACAACAACCACCCATGGTCACAAACTTACTCCACATGTGCTTAACTAATTTCATATGTTGAAATATTCCGAGGAAATAGAAGAAAAACCTCAGCCCATAGGCACAAAATACTAATCAATCTTACCCCATCAAGAAGAATATTCGAGGCCTTGAAGTCTCTGTAAATGACTTGCCTGTCTGAACTGTGCAAAAACGAAAGGCCCCGCGCAGCTCCTATAGCTATTTTTAAACGTATATCCCATGATAATGGTTCTGTGGCAGCATTTCCTGCGTATCCAAACAAGCCAGATTACGTATAAGCAAGTTGTTGTTTTTTATATTACCTTAACACCCTAGGGATTGGCCTAACCCCTTGTGGTTTCTGAAATTACAATAACACCCCATACTATTAGTTCAGCTCGCAGAAAACTTAAAAGTGTATCATTACAATTAGAACCCCTGAAAGCTTGAACATGTTAGATTAAGAGGGGGTATGCTTGTAATATTTCAAGCAATATATTAGATTTGAGGTCTACTTGTAATGCTATGCAGGCTCCAATGAGTTTTCCGTCAGTTGAACTAAAAATAAGGGGTGTTTTTGTAATTTTCCACATGACATGGAACATTTCTGTAATTGGGCCAAACATCAAGGGGTGTTGAGGTAATTATCTGTATTCTTTTTGGTCTTCCATTCTCCTAGTTTCAGAAACAAGTTCTTACTTCTAAAAAGATGGTTTTCAAGGCTTCCTTTTGGCATAAACTCATAAACAAGTAGCAGCTCTTTATCTTCCCAACAGTATCCCAAGAGCTTTACCAAGTTAGGATGCGATAGCCTTCCCAAGAAGTTCACTTCTGACTGCATATTCAGGTTCAAGAAAAATAAGCGTCAAGTAGAGCATCTAAATTACGATTGATATAACGGAAAATTGTAAGACGGTTAGTCAATAGAGATAAACAAAAATGTAAGTATAATTGTGAACAATTACAATAATCTTGAACAAAAGTCAAGTTAATGATGTTCCTTAATAAACTATGAAAAATTAACAAAGCCATATACAATGATAATATCAATTAACACATATGCAGAGGGACATACCCCATGTAGCAAAATAGTACAATTTCAATTCATGTAGATAATGAAAGTAGTCAGCTGCTGAAAATGATCCCATCACATCCAGCATAACGACGTGTTTCCATTTAAATGGGCATGTGATATTTGAGGTGCTACGACGATAACTGTCCAATTTTATTAGACTTTTACAGAGAATTGCATAAGAATATTATTCTTTTACGCATGTTTATTAATTCTCCTCCCCAAAGAATTCGAAAGAATAAAAAGAAGAAAAATGATATTATTGCTTGGAATATTATTACTTCTATCCGCTATAAACCAAAGGAGACCAGAAATAAGCCTCAAATTTTAAGTTATGATCTAAAAAGCAGCTGAATGTATATATTATATACATGATCGGGCAGTTTATCACGTAGAATCACTCCAGTTTTGCCTTAGTTTTGCATCATTGCATAATGATAAATCCAATTACACCACAAATTCATATTACAATGCAGTTAGGAACGAATAATCTTCTGCTTGGTAGGCTACTTGAGAATCATCAAACACAAAAACCTCAAAGAACCAAGTGGAATATCTTTCTGAATAATCAGTACAAAATAGATGTAAATACCTCAAATACACCCCCTGCGGTATGGAAGTTCAGCTACGAAAAACTTAACGAAGAATACCTGTGCACTAGGGGTGTTATCGTGATTTTCCAGGACTCAACTATGCTTCATGAAGTTTTTCGTCAGTTGAACCAAAATCATGAGTGCTATTATGATTTCCCAAACCACAAGGACCATTTTGTAATTAGGCCAACCTAAGGGGGTCTTGAGGTAATTATAATATATAAGAAACAACCTAGTTTATTCCTCTTAAAATCCATAGATACCAAAGCCAATTTCCTCAATATTGCCACCATACAACTGTTTCTTACTAGAGGGTTGAGTTAATCCTCCATAAAGTCCAAAACGAGCACAATTACCAATCAATGAATCAATGAAAATAACAAATTACTTAAAAACAATTATCAGTTACATTACCTGCCATTCTTCAAACCCCTGCATGCTCTCAGGGTTCAACTTCTTGATGGCAACCATCATACCGGTGCCAAGTCTAGAAGATGGGACAAGTGTCTTCTCATCCACCCATCCCTTATACACAGTCCCAAAACCTCCAATACCCAAAACCATATCACCCTTGAAGTTTCTAGTGGCATTTTTCAAATCCGCAAAACTATAAATTTTCAAATTTGGAGTGGGTAATATTTCACCATTGAAACATGTGTCGTCACTTAAAGCAACCGAAAACTGGCTGAAGCCAGCGCTGCTGCTCGTGGCTGAAATGCCTACACCGTTGCTGTCATTACGTGCAGTCCCTAAGTAAACATGTAACACAAAACATGTAAATTCAACATACAAATAAACACATAATTCAAAGAATTGCAGAAATAATAAGATAATCAATTCATAAACCAGAAAAGGGCAACTTGTAAACAAAGGCAAGAAAAGGGAAAGCAAGTAGCTCAAATTAAAGCATCAAGATAAGTTAATAAACTTCTTTTTTTATTCCATTTTTTAGCCAAAATTCAAGAAACACATAATTCAAATAATTGCGGAAATAATACTACACCAATTTACAAGTCAAGGAAACAAAGAGAACCCAAATAATGGCTAGAACAAGAAGACACCACATAGCTCAATTTAAAGCATCAAAAAAGGTAAATAAACTTCTTATTTTTCCACTTTTAAGCTAAAATTCAAGAAACCCATTTAAAATTTCAGCAGTGCAGGAAACAATAATAAGCATTTAAGGTGAAAGCGAGGCCTCACAAAAATTACCTGGAGTTGAGGTTCCAGCAGAAGAAATAGGATTAGTTGAGCTGGGATTGGGGTCAGCTGCAAGTTGAGATCCAAAGCAATTCCCCATCAACAGAGTCTTCTTTAACCAAAAACCCCTTTTGAAAATCAAAGGATTAGCATAATTCGGTTCCAAGAACTCTCAAAAAGGGTGGTCAAATGAAGAGAAAATATTAATTTTCTTTATACATATATGAAGATGAAGAGATGGTGGAAAAAAATGTGTGGAGACGTCTTTCGTGTGGGACTTTTGGACTCAATTATTAGTTTTTACTTGGAAATGTCTACGCCATTTCTAAATTTCTTTTTTATCTTTTACGCGCCATTGACACCTTCTCCTTCGGGGCATCTACACAAAAAATTCCTAGAATTTGGCTCTTTTGGCCCCCAAAAAAAAAAAGAAAATGTCTTTATGACGGAAAATTATTTAGAAATTCTTCTTCATACTAATGTTTTTATTACAAGACTTTTTCTTTCGCTTTTTCAGTACAGAATTTAATGATGTCGGCAAAAACGGGGAAGTTTTTTTGTGTTCTTGAATGTTTAAATTTGACCAATTCGTATGAACAAAAATGCACTTTGCCTTGTGTTTTTGCTTCACATGTGTATTTCCTCGATGATCATTAGGCGCATTTCAATTTTCAATATATAAATTTAGAATATTTATTTATGTTTACATAAATATATTTTATTATTATTTAAAATTTATTTGTTTTAAGTTTACATGTGAAATAAGCACATGCAATTAAAAACTAGAGAGCAAAATTGGAGATAGAAGATATAATATAATTGTATAAAAAAATAGGGTAGAGAAGATAATAACATTAAAAATAAAAAGTTAGAAAAAGAAAAAGAATCTACTTATGAAATTTTCTTTTGAAAAATAGGGTTAATTTCAATAATTTTTACTAAAAAATTTCAAATTTAATGTCAAAATGGTCTCGTAATTTATGTCTACTAGCATCTTGGAAGACGAAACATAATTTGAAGTATAGGATTCAAATCACTTATGCATGCTCTATGTTTGCGTATTCAATAATTAGGGTGTGATGAATATATGAGCATATGTAACTATAGGAGTATAAAGTGACAGTCACGACAAAGAATCGAAATTGCAACAGAAATTAACTAGGGTTTAGGAGAGTAATGTAGCAGTAGTTAACATAAGTGATAATAGTATATTGGGTTATTTTAAGAATATCATATAAAAAAATTATAAAAAATGATAGTATTTTAAGAAGATCAAATGATAGCATACCAAAAAGATATTGGTGCCTTATTAATAGAATAGATATATACTAATATAATAATATAGATAGATAACTCCAATCTCCATGTGTTGATAATATATTTATTCTATTAATTGGCAGTTTTCTCTCTAACTTTAGAAAATTGGCAAATTCCCCCGTAAATTAGTCAAATAATTACTTAACTCATTACCAATCATCTAGTCAAAATAATTATTTAAATAATCTGAAGATTACTTTACTTGTCGCTGACTAATGTTTACAATTAATTAATAAAATATCAAAGGTAATTTTATAAGCTAATCAAATAATTAAAAATTTTGACTAATCATATTATTACATCCAAACTAGTGACTAGAAAAGAGTAAACCATCATTAAATACAATAACAAATTGAAGAAATAATAATGAATATGGAATTAATATAAAATTATTTTTCCCTATTTAATTACTCTTTTTTTTATCTTTTTCTTTTTCTATTTTCCAATTTCCGCCAACCCACCTCGTTTCCAGCCGCGGAAATATGTAAGTGGACCCATACGTTGATAAGGGAAGTCAAGGCCTTTGTTGTGGTGGAGTTTTGCAATCCTTATAAATAAATAAATAATTATGCACCCCACTATATATAAGATTTGATACATTCAACTCTAACTAAATTTGATAAGACATTATTGATGTAATGCCATTTTTTGTATGATTTAAAAATTTTCTAAATTCTTTATAAACTATTTTATTATAATGAGATTAAATTGTTTCTGATGATGTGTGAACAGCATCATGTTTTAATATTAATGTATCTCATAATATGATTCAAGGATATAATAGTAAATTTAAACAATATAACATGTGATAGTAAGGTAAACTTTCGTACACGATAAGATAACCTTGTGACCCTACCTTTATACTCTTTCCATTCACATTTTTCACAATAAATTCTAATTTTGGTCTTCACCTTTTTACAATATTTGTCGATATCTCTTAAATGAATGATATCAAGTTAAAGATATAATTTTGCACGTGTTATAGTTAGTGAAGGACAAAATTTTCGAGTTGATTTTCTGATCGAAGTTCCGATGACACTGAATACCCTAAATTTCTTATGAATCATCTAATATGTTCTTTTCTCTATTGGATGCAATTGGTGTATTTAAATTTGGCTAATTCAAAAAGCACACAATGGTGTGACATCATTCTTTATGTTGTGAAGAACTCATATCAGCCATCACATAATGTGATACATTGCCAAAAATGGATTATCCCAACTCTTGGAGGGTTTCTTTTTTTATTTTTTTTAATTTTTTTTTTCCAATAAGTTATAAAAAGGTTGCACTAACCTGTGGCGGCACAACTATGTAAGTGTTGGGCATCAATTGTCGGCCGTTAAATGACACTGTCCGCGACATAATATGGGCTTTCTCAATCTCCTTTTTCTCTATTTGGGCCTCAAATCATGATACTCACTTTAATATTTACTAATATTTATATATTTAATAAGATTTTAACTCAATATATTTCTTTAGCTTTAATTATAACTATCTAGACATGGACAAGATCTAAATTTGTGTTCCACATAATAATATCACATCTGAAATTTAAAAACAGAAACAACTCAACACATCATTAAATCGACAAAATGTTGTAACTGACTAAACAAAAAGGAACGTCCAATACGGGGCACAGGGGGACTTGTTTTTAGTTTTACAAAATTTATTGAGCTAATGACTAAGAGTAAAATAACAAATTACCGAACAACAAATCGAGTCCATAAATATTCTTAATGTTTTAATGAATTTGAATGATTAGACAATTTTTCGTTCTATAATTTATGAAAAGAATTTACCCAAAAATATCGTTAAAACAAATTGTTCTCACATTTACAATACATTTCTCCGTATAATATCCCCTAAAACATCCCAAAACACCGAACATTGACCAAGTTCTTGCCAAAAAACCAACAAGAAAATTAGCTGAAATAGGGAAATGCACATATATTACCATTTGACACAAAAGAACTAGGTGTGCAGAAAATGTTGAAAAATGCTGCCATAAGCCCCTGTCCCAAAGTCCGTTTTCTTGCTAAACATCAACTGCACATTGCCACCGGTAATATTCTATTGGAATGATTACATCAAAGCCCCTTGAATTTGGCATAATCAACAAGACACTCATTGACATTTGAATAATTATCATTACATCTAAAGTCAATTGAAAGGTAATTACATTTCTACCCCTTGAAAATTCCGAAACATTACAAGTAGACCCCCTAAACAAGGGACGTAATTGTAATTATATGTCAACTGAACTAATGGTAGGGAATAGTAGCGACTCAAGGATCTTGGTTCAATAGGGTCCATTCAAAATACTATTAAATAACAAAAAATATTTAAAAAATTATCCCTACGAAAAAGGTAGAGTGAATTAGCATGTAAACACATATATTGTACCACTTCTGAGAGAACACGTAGAATGATTTAAAGAACATATATGGTGCTTGATCAACTGCTTTGGTTTTGGTTGACCCGTCAGGTCACATATGAATTGAATTGCAACTCAAATAAAAAAACGCAAATTCTGTAACAGTGGGTCATTTAAGATGTTTTCAAAGATACTTTTGAATATTTAAGGCATTTTTCAGGATTTACCCAGTCAAAGTGAAATTGAAGTTTTTCAATATCACCAAGACTTAGTAAAGGCAGTTCTTCTCTCCTTGTAACAGTTGGACCACCCACAGGGAACTATATATGGCAAAAAGGTCAGTCTTCTTAAAAATAGACGATGTATTAGGATAGAAAAAAATTAATTATATGGACTACTATCATGGGAACCAAAGGAACGTGATTGACCGTGAGTTCAGGATACTATATGAGAAAATGTGACAGAGAGGATTTATTTTCTTTGACTTTTTCCTTTTAATATTTGTTTTCTATTTCATTTTTTTCAATTATAATTTTTTTTTAACTTTATTATCTCCAATATTATCTTTCAATCATGTGATTTTATAATAAATTCAACAAAAAAATGCAATAACTAAGAAAATATCTTTATCAAAAATAAAAAAAATATTTTAAATATTTTTAATTTTATAAATAGAATATTGAGGGACACATCGAGTGTTCCACAATTGTTGTTTTTACAAAGCACAAACACTAGAAATAGTTATTTTGTTATGTTTTTGAATAAATGAACAAAAATAACTATATTCTAAAGAAATAATTACAATCTTTCTTTTTTCAATCATGTCATTTTATACCTAAATTCAAGCACAAATATTTCCATAACTTTAAAAATATGCAAAAAAAAAAATATATTTTTCAAATTTACATCGTAAGAATTTAGCATACTCATCGACTATGTCACACATACCAGTATAACAACAAAAATACAACTTTTTTTTTTCCTGGAATTACATTGATCTTGAACCCTAGCTCACAAGATTTGAATGGGGGTGATCACACATTATGTGCCTCCAACCAACCAGTCACCTTTATTACTACACACACCATTCTCACCGCCCACCAACTACCTACACACACCTATTAACTCTCCCTGAGAATATCATATTATAAATTGATGCAATTATGCCAAGTTTTTTACAGAACTCAAGATTTATTCTCTTCTTGAATGGTTTTTGCAGGTACATGGCCTCTTTCTTTCTTTCTTTCTTTTTTTATTTTTTAATTTCTGAATTTTTTATTTATATTTGTATTGAAAAATTCGTTTTCGTGATAATCAATCCCTGGTTATTGACAGTTTTGTATTTCTTTTTCTGTTGATTTTGAGTGAAATTATGTTTGTGTTTGTTTAGTGTATAAGTATTTTCCTTTTTCGACCATTTTTATAATAGAGTTTGAAAATATGCATATGTGATTTTTGCTGTTTGAAAATATCTTACTTCTGAACAATTTAATTATTTTAGTTTTTTGTGCATTTGAGGATTTTGGAGCAGTTTTTCTTGTGAAATTTGAGTTCGATAAAATATATGGACAAAACATTGTGTTGCATTATAGTACTGTATAGTTAGAGAAAGATATATTTCAATGAGTGGATTTTGAAAACCATTTTTACGTGCAGTTTCTACAGGGATAGAAGTTGATAGAGAATATGAATTTTATTGAATTGATTTAGTTTGGTTGAAGGTCTGGAAGCAACATGTTCCATGTTTTTTCGAGTTGGTACTATCAAAAATTTTGTAATATTATGGTATCATTACTTGTTCCCATTAAATTTGGCGGATCATAATCCAATCTCATAAGAACATATATGTTTTGTTCTCAAACATCACAAAATAAGTATTTATTAATATATATATTTCAACTATCGATCAAATTATATATTATTTACATTAATAGAATATATGACTTAAAATTAGATCCTTGGACTGAATTATGTATGTACCTAGATGAATTGTTAGAGGAATTATGCAATTCACTAATGGTGGTAATTGTAGTTATCCGGCCATAATCCATGGATTGTAAAATCCAGAGGTAACGCATTTCCACTATAATGTTTGACATTGCAAAAGGACACAAGTCATTGTTGTATAAATTTGAAATTGTTGTGACCACGAGCAATTCACAAATATGAAAATTATCAAGATGTACACAAATTTGTACTTCTTCTTCTGTG
>JACFYI010000136.1:138012-177563 GCA_014898755.1 Handroanthus guayacan | reverse complement strand
GCAATGGTCCTTCTGCAGTGCACATTGCACAATATTGTGTCGGGAACAGTTATCTTTGAAATTTATGATCCATGGATTATAGCCTGATAACTATGATCAATCACCTTTCGTGAATTGCATAATGTTAAACGTCAACTAAATCATCCGGGGATTTACATTTTAAACTCCTGGAATCTAATTTTCTCATTGTGTATTCTATTATTGTAAATAATATATAACATTGCTTGCTTGTTGAAATATATAAATAAATAATTATTTTATGATGCTTGAGCACAAAATATTATTTTATCTTGTGTGATTAGATTATGGCTGGTTAGATTTAAAGCGATCAAAGCATGATATCATCACATTATAGAATTCTGGAAGTACAAATGGAGAAAACACGGGACATTGCCTTCAGACCTTCAACAATCTCAATACTTCAAGAAGGCGCTGGCAAAGATCGAGGATCAAGCTTGGAGGAAGACATGGAGAAGATTGTAAATATTGGATTAAAATGGTGGAGAAGCCAAACAAGGAATCAGATGATGTATGGATGGAAATCTAAATAACGAGATGGGAATCAAAGTGAGAGATTTTTGTATCATGAACCTATGAAAGTGTTGGGAGGATTCATATATTTGATAAACTCTTTTATTGCTATAGATTTGAGTTACATTTAAAAAAGATTTGGATATGAATTTTATCATACACAATTTCACATACACATGAATCATACATGATTCCATATTTCCATATGCCCAAACAAACTAGGCCCGACTTTTTCAACTCCTTGGCCCAGGCATCGCCGCATCGTCCTCGTTGGGTGAAACAAAGAGTTCATTTTTTTGCCTTAGGATTTTCATTGTGTATTTGGTTTAAGAATTCTAATGAGAAAAAAGAATGTTATGGAAAAAAATTAAAAAATATATAAAATTTCAAGTTTGTTTAGTTATTCAAAAGAAATATTATTAAAAAAAAATAATGAAAAAAAAGTCACAATGTATTGGAAAAGGAAAGGAGCATAAATAAACTTTTTCTTCATTTTCTTCACCATTTTGTGAGGAAAATGATTTTTCATCCACTTAATTACAGTTTTTTCTCAAATTTTCTTTGTGACAAAAAAAGTTCAATCCGTGCGGTATGAATTTATTTTTATACAATATAACTCAATGTACATCCAAACATTACCATATTCTCCAACAATGTCTATGGACATGAGCATATCATCGTTTATATGCAACCTCTTCAATCCAAGCATAGGGACTAACCATCACGTCATCCCATTTCTCAAAGTTTGATAATGGGGAAAGTTAAAATCCGGGGGCGAGGTCCACCGCCCCAAACGAGTCTAGGCGAGTAAATGGGGCTTGAGGCACAGTTCAAGGCTTATCTTTTAAGCCCTGACAAGTTTGGGGTTGGATGCCAGGCCTAACAAACCCCGCCACATTTACTTACACACATTTATTACTAATATATATTATACGTTATATAGTATATTATATATTGCATGTAATATATATATATATACACACATCATTTTTTTCAAAATTTTTACTTACTTTTTTCCCCCCAACTTTTGTCAGGTTGACAAGTTAACCTACCAACCAGGCAGGGCGAGGCAACTCACTGTTGGTGCAGGGTATGTAACGGGGTCAGGCTTCACAAGGCGGGTGTGGCGAGGGCACCCCACCCCCATCCCTAGTAATTATTTTCACATAATCATATAGAATTGGAAAAGGCCTCACAACATCTCTCGAGTGAAATCCAACAAGCGTCCAAAGGTACTAGCTCCACTAAGAAGTAACAAACTGTGAGTTTATAATATTTCAAACACCCAATCCTGCTATGTGAACATGAGAGCATTTCTTTTTCAAAAGTTCAGCTAACATCGCACAGAAAAAGTAAGACCAAAAATCCATAGCCTTCACTGGAAAGGGAAGAACTAACCCTTCTCTAATGTCGCGATCTCGACGCAGCCTGTCTGGCTTCATCTGGTGTTGAAGGAAAGAGTTCCACATACCTTGATCCAATCAGCATCTTGTCCTTGCACATTGCTTTCCTAGCCTCATCAGATGAAGCAAACTCTACATATGCCTCTCCAGTAGCTTTCCCATCCGGCCGGCATGCAATCTGGATCTTGTCCTCTGTGACATTAAAGTCTCCGAAAAATTTCACAATCTCTAATTTTCTAACAGAGTATGGGAGGCCACGCAGCTTCAAGATCTCTGTATATTCCATGTTATCCTTATCTGGAGACTTCTTCCGTCGTGCTGCAGGTGAGGATCCACGATGAGCGATGCTACCATAAGCTCCTTCGTGCACCTCAGCAGCTATAGCATTATAATAGTCCTGCTTCTTGCACCTAAACACTTCCACATATCTCCTTCCCATGTTCTGTCGATCTCTCTTAAGGGCAAGTTCGGCCTGCATATGCCCTGCAAAGACTACAAATGCTTCTCCAGAGAATCGGCCATCCTTGTTCACTAAGAAGACGTCCACAATGTCCAGCCCAGCAAAGAACTTGAAAATGTCAGCTTCTGTGCAATTGAAGGGAAGACCCCTTAAACGAACCACCGGAAAGGCAGAAGGTGGATACCTCCTGCCATAGCCGTACGGTTGATAACTGCTTGAAGGGTTGCTCACTGCGAAATAGGGATTTGATTCCGTCAATCTTGGTCTCTTTGAGCCGATCGCATAGCCATCTGAAACCCCCCCGCTCCCAAACAATGACCTTCAATTATTCCACCCAAGGAGGAAAAATCCCCCACTTAACCACGTTAATAAAACCAGTCCCAACCCATTCTTCCTCCTATAGTCTAGGCTCTCTAATTGTATTTAAAGCACTTACTCATGGTTCATGAACCCAAGTGTAGATATAGATGTATCTATCACATCTTTACTGAAAAATAAACAATACAAAACAAAATATATGTACCAGATAAGTAACCAAGAAACATGCGTAACTGATCTTTATTTTAGCTAGTTCAAACCACTGTAAAAAATTTTCAAAATTTTCAGGGAAGTTTCAGTGAAATTGATGAATGTTACAGTCATTGCATTAAATCTCGGCCAGTTTAAACCCATAAACCCTTATCTTCAAGCAACAAAAGTCGAAAAATTCATTATAAGCAGCACAACCACAAGATTCAGAAAATTTTTTTTTAAAAAAAAAGAGGAAAGAACCTTTCAATAAATATATATACATATATACACACGAAGAATCAATGCAACCTAAGATTTTAAGATAAAACCAATGCAGACGGCACCCGTATATTTCACTGTAAAAGAACCCTAATAATTGTAAAACAATCATACAATAAATTCACCCATCAAGCGCAATATAAATAAGCACAACCAATAGCAGATTCAAATAGCGTGCATATCACAAAATCAGATCCGATTAACCAAAACTAATACCATTTGCCATTCAAATTGACCAGAAATCTACACACATAAGCCGAGAGCGAAAAGAAGAAGAGAACGAGGATCGTTTAACTCACCCCCTGTGCCCGTACATGGTGTGGCGTAACGAGAGTCTTCAATACGACGCCTTAGATCAAATTTGAAACCCCTAAGGAAGGGATGTGCCTTCCGTCAAAGAAGAAAATAGAAGAAATTGGAAACCCTAGTCAGGAAATTTAAAAACGAATAAACAATATTATTAATAGCAGGTTTCCCAAAATATGCTTCTCCATATCGAAATTGAACTCACCAAAACGACACCGTTTATGACATTTCTTGCTACTGTCTTCGGGATAATGGAAATTGCATCCACTACCCCAAATATAAATTATTGCAAAATCACCCCCAAAAAATGAAAATAAACTTTCTTCGGTTTTTAAACCAATGAAAAAAGTTCAAGGCAAATACTAATAACATACCCCCACTCTATTTTTCTCTTCTTTTTTTTTTCCTTTTTTTTTTTTAATGTATCAATGGGCTTAGGCATTATCATTAATTAGAAGGAAATGTTACATTATGGTAAGAAAGAGGGGATCTACACGACAAAACATAGAAACTAGGAAAATATCAAAGAAGCGTGACATTGAAAATTATAACACTCTGTTAGTTTAGTCAATTTGTGTGTTGTCAAGTTGCCATAGTAGGAATGGATTTGAGTAGTTATTTTGACCATTCAAGTCAATAAACCCAAATTTCTTCAATCAAAACTCTCGATATCCATTGCACTTTATCAAATTTTATCAACTTGATTATCAAATATGTGAAGATGAATTGTTCCACTTTATGAAGATTAACCCGATGAAAGTATTTTAGTATGATATTTCTTCTGGTATAACCCCTTCTACATAAGATCTATTCGAAATTATAAAGCATCAACCCCTTTTGGTGCATTTCGTATGATATTTCTTTAGTTTTGTTATTAGTTTTCCAAGTATCATAAATCATAAGTGCAACTTATATATAAAGAAATACATATTTCTTGACTTACAAGTCATAATCCAATACCACTTAAGAGTACCATAGTCTTTTATGTACCGGCATCTGTCGCCCTTTTGTCATTTACAGTCCTATATGTATGGTTGTCCTCCAATTTTTGGACATATGTGTATCAATCGTTCACTACACTCTTGTATAGAAATCAAGTTTCATTTTTCTATAGAATAATTAAAAAATATTACTTAATCATTGTGAAAGTGAAAGAATAAATATTACATATGAAAAATGTGCATGTCAAAGCACAAAAATTATGCAATCTATATTTCTTTTAGTTTCAATCGAAAGTATAATTACTTTACCAAGATTTCAAGTAAGCCTGCCGATGGATAGTATAATATCTTATCTAGGCCCAAAGAATACATTATGTTAGGTATTCAAATTCAGACACGTTCAATTTTTTATCATACCTATGTCCTAGTCATCTAATGATGTATTGATGGGGTCTACACACACATATTACTCCGAAAAACTCATTTCTCCAAAATATCTACTCAAAACATAATCAAACAATTGTAATTTTATATCAATTTTTTACCAAAAGGATCTTCAAGAAAGTAAACAAAATAAAATAAAATAGGGAAAAACTCTTTTTGGCGTCACAACTAAATGTTTTAAAATCACACTTAAAAAATGCATGTACTCCGTATATTGTACCAAACCTTTTTCTTTTCTATATTCTCACATTATCTTTGCAAAAGGTTATTAAACTTCATAAATACAACTTAACTACAGAATAATCACATTAAATCACCCAATTTATTTTCAAAAGCTAATAATCCTAGTCAAAACCACATCATATGAATACTCGACAGTCGCAATTAAATTTCTAAAGTAAAACAAAAAGACTTTGTTGACAATATCCAATTTTTTTTTTAAAAAAAAAAAGGGGAAAAGAACACCTATGGAAAACAAAATTAAAAGCAGGCAAAAAGGCAAAGCCCATGTAGAAGAGGACAGGTGGAATTAGGTTATAAGATAAACACCACCCCCACACCAGACCACAAAGTCCAAAACCAGACAACCTTGGAATAGATACCACATTCTGTTTGACCCAGTACCAAAGACCAAAGATATTTTCTTTCTTTTTTTGCAATTATGATATTATCATTATTATTATTAATTTATTATCGTGCACCCGAAAAAAGAAATCATAATATATTCGGTCACCGGACAAGTCGCATGAAAACAGGTCATCATCATTCATCCATCCATCACCCACCACGGATCTTATAATTAGATCTGCAAAAAGAATATTGGAATATTTAATGGGATAATTAGCTAGATATTTTTGAAATCTGAAAATTGATATTTCACTTTTAATTGTTAATTCAACTGATAGAATATTTAGGGCTCATTTGGTTGGAGGGATTACATAAAATTGATCAATAATCTATATTAATTGAATATTTCATTGACATATTTAGGGCTTATGATTAATAAGTGACCCTATCTCTAATCCTGATTGCTCTTGAATTACAGATAACATGCTAAGGGCCGGATCGGTAATTCAAAAATTACAGATCTTTAGGATTAATGAAAAAAAAGACAAAATTATCCCTGAAAAATAAAATAAAATTAAATCAAACTCTAATATATAATTTATGAAGGAATAAAAAAGTAACTATAATAAAATGTTAAGGTCAATTATGATATTTTATCAATTATCATAAAAATCAATCCTATGAACTAAATAATGAATTAGATAAATATATAGAATATTCTTATTTCAAATTCACGTAAGCAAACATATAATGGGATTGGATCGATACATATTTTAAAAAATAAATCATTTATTTTATCTATTACATCTAATTATATCCTACAAAGAAAACGAACCATTAATAAAATTTGTATAATATTTTACTATTACACCCCTTTAAAAATCTAACAAATTGAATGAAATATTATAAATAAACCCATTAATAATATTACACATATTTCTTTAAGCCTTTCCAATAGTTATCATTGGAATAGTTCAATTGACGTAATTTCTAATGAAACATTACAAATTCAATTTATTGAATGAGACATTACAAATAAATTCATTAACATAATATTGTTAAAACATGCACGTTATACCCTTTATATGTTGAATTAAAGATAAAGAATATAATATTCGTACACATGTTCAAGATTATCTTTTGTTTTTATAGAAATTGAAAATTAAAATCATTAATAATTATAAGTTTGTTATATATGCTTTGGTACTACTTTTTTGGTAGACATTTAGGCAATTCTTATCTCTCAATTTAATTTATTTGGTGTGACATATTATATTCCCAACGCAAAAATTGAAAATAACAAACAAATATTATATATAACAAATTCAAATATAGATAAAACAAAACTATATACTAAAATAAATCCAAATATTTTATCATACATATTCAAATAATAAAACGATTAAAATCACATTTCCAATTTCCAATAATCATAAAATACGAATATATTAGTATCTAAAACTATGGGTATAAGAACATTTACAGATGAATAAATACATCCACATCCAAATATCCAAATTTTCAATTCCACCTAAAATCGCATTAGCAACTACAATAAAAAAATTATCACCTCCACAAGATAAGATCTAAACCAAATCATCAAAATATCATCTCCGCAAGACAGAAAGTCTAAAAAGAGACCAGACAAAAGACAAAACTGTAAAACTAAGACAACCATTTTCCATCAACAAGAGAACCATCGTAATATAAGAGCAAAATATCTTAAAAAGAGTAGTACATAAGCAACAACCCCATCTGAGCAGCTATTTTCATTCTTTTTCCTACTAAAAAAGCCCAAAAAAAAAAAGAAAAAGAAAAAAAGGGTAGCTATTTATCAGAGGGTAAGAGGGTAGACTAGATCAGATGGAACTGTTGTTACAATAATATCTAGACAAAGCTTTGAATTTTCATAAACCCCTTTTTTCTTCACTCGTCATCGTCTTCGTCTTCCTGCAATTTCCACGCAAAAAAATCGTTAAAAATGGATAAATAATTAAAAAAATTATAAAAAAGAGGTTGACCCAGAAAAAGTAGGGTCCAAGGTAGTAAGGTACCTCTCCGCTGCCTTCCTCTTCATCATCTTCATCATCGTTCACCTCCGACCTCGACTTGTCGGACTCTTCCTCGGCTCCGGCACCGTCGCTCTGTAATGATTTAATTTATTAAGAAAAATATGGAAACTAAGAAAAGCCCATAACGATTGGGTGAAGGAATTACCAATTTTTACAGCAATTCACATAAAATTAAATCTTCAGTTTATCATTTTGTTTGCCAATAAACATGAAAATGGTAAAAAAGAAAGAGAAGGATTTGGTGAAGTAATTACCAATTTTTTGTTGTAAGCTTGAAGGTTCTTTTCATATTCGGCCTTCCTTTTCTCTGCTTTCGCTACGTAAGGAGCTTTTTCCTGAAACAAAACTTACCAAAATCAGGGGGAAAAAAAACAACGAAAACTAGAAAATAATAAACGACGAAATAACTAATTTCCGAGAAAATGATGCTTACAGCGTCCGTCAGGGATTTCCACTTGTCACCACCAGCTTTTCCGACCTATGAAATTATTCAGAAATAGAAAAAAATAAGTCAAAATTCGAAAAAAATCACAAAAATTTTGGATCTGATGAAACGGAAACTACTCACGGCGGCGACTGATTTGTTGTTAGGGTGCTTCTCTTTGAACGTCTTCCTAAACTCCTCCCTAAATTCAACAAATAAACCCCGAAAACACAAAATCAACAAATATTCAGCAAAAATACATCCAGGCAAAAAAAATGAAAAATAAAATAAACAATAAAATCATACATGAAGACGAAGAAAGCACTAGCGGGCCTCTTAGGCTTATTCGGATCCTTAGCAGGCTTCCCCTTCTTCACCGGCTTTTTCCCACCGGCAGCGGCGCCTCTCTTCACAGAAAGCCTATTCCAATTCCCCAAACACAAAAAACCATAAATTCCACAAACAAACCCTAAATCACAGATCTAAACAATGAAAAGGGAAAAACGCACTTGGAATCAGCTTTCTTCGACTCGGCTTTAGATCTTCCTCCTTTCATGGTTAACCTGCAAAGAAACACCAAAAACACGGTCAAAATCGTCGAGAATCGGCTCAACTCGACCGATCCAGCCACAACCCAGTTGAGAACTCACCTAATTATGATACCCTAGAGAGAGAAAGAGAGAGATAAACAAAGAGATATGCTTTGGTATTAGTTGTATTGAAAGTTTGTGGGTGGAGGTGGTATATGTGAAAGAGAGGGATAAGGGGTCTCAAAGGAAAGACCCTCAAAAATTCCTCCAAAATTCACTCACAAACCAAATTGAAGTCCGGGTTTGGGCGGGATTTCAAATTTTCATCGCCACGTCATCGATCTGCGTTCTGTGGTTTGGAGCGTTCTGATTGGCTGGATGGTTGGTATGTTTCCCCTTCTCTTGGCTTTGTGTTTTCTCTGTGTTTGTTTGGGAGGGGGTTTGGACCGTTGGATGGAGTGGTGAGGGAACAGTAGGGGCACGTGGCGGGATCGGAGGGGAAGAGGGGGCTTAGTGGTTTGAGGGTGTAATGACGGAATTAACCTTTGCAATATGACGATTTAGGGCACAAGAGGGGGTCGTTGTGGCCCTTTATTAAACAAATCTCGATAAACTTGATATGATTGAGATACGCTTCTGAGCTGTGAGGTTATTTACGTAATTTCGAATGATGTTGGCATCTAGATTTTTTTCTCTTTTGCTTTTTTTTTTTAATTAATTACCTTTGAAATGACGGATTTTATTTCCCCAAAATAAAAATAAATATTTTTAACGTTTAGCTGTTTTTACTAAAATATTATTAAAGAATTATTATCATTTCATTATCATGTCATCGGATCAATCAAAATTATGTATATTTATATAATGCATATAAATATTTTACGATTGTTATAGTAAAATAAAAATAGCATAAACTAGTGTGACGCTTGCAACAAATTATGCAAACACATAATTATCTGTACTACAAACTAATTGAATTTTAACAAATAAAATATTAATAGTTACGATAAAAGTAGTAGTCAACGACACAAGTTTAACATTTATAGTGGAAACGATAGCCAATTACCCATAGTTAACGAGATAAAAGCATTTTGTTGTTGTCTATACCAGAATAAAAACATTCGTTATAACTATATATATCATTAAGGATTTTCCACAACCCCACCACAAAGCATATGTTATTGTCGTGGTGAAAGTGTAACAAATAATCTCGCACTATCTTTGTTTCCAGTTAACATAAGTTTTTTACTATGATAATTGTCTAAACCTCTTACTTGTAGTGCTAATTTTTCTAAAAATTTTTTAAAAAAATTATAATCAGAAATAATTGGTGGCTATTACAACTTTGTTGTTATTTCCTCATTTAGTTTTTGTTAGGTATAGTTTATAACATCTCAAAAGTAGCCTTTGGAGTGCTCGTAACATTATAGATTATTGTTGTTTAATTTTACAAAACTTACAGTTCCAAAAAGTCTTTCATTGTTTTTTTATAGCTCATAATCAGATAAGCATCTTTTAGAATCAGTTACAAACACATCCTAATATAACCCAAAAAAAAAAAATTGATGTAACATTGCTAACACTCTCAAAATATTTCTTCCAAAACATTCTTCAAAACACCCAAAACTAATACAATACAATGTTACTTATAATTTTGCATTTAAATTCATTATATAGATTGTTTTGCTTATTTCTAAAATTATACACTATTTGGTTTCGTGGAATATTACAAAATACTCTTTTAAGTTAACCATATATAGAATAATTTTGTTAATGCGTGACACATAAATACGATGAAAAGATAAAATAGTTTCATTAGCATGTAGAACTTCCATCCGAGTCTAGTACTATTCATAAAATTCTTAACATCCCATTTCTACCACGTCATATTATATATAGCTCCTAAATTATTATGAAATATAACCAAATATGCAATGAATATTAGTGGAGATGATTCCAGAGACCAAATTAAATTAACTAGAATTGGACCAAATTTTAGTAAATGAAAAGTTTGGATTTTGGTACGTTAAACATGTGACAACATCAATAATAGCAAGTATCTCTAAAATAATAATAACTAGATTTAACTACACACTCGAGACGTGTACATAAAAAGATTAAAAGACAATTTTTATATATCAAGATATGAAAAATGGACATTATTTCTATTTATATTTAATAATAAGGATATTACTATTATTGTCATTGTATTTAATTAAATTACATACATAATCTAGCATAAAGTTATTGGGATAGTGGGTGATTATTATTAAATTAGTTAATGTAAAAGAGTATTTTAAGTAAAACACTTGATGTCATACCAATTAGGGCCTCATACTTTATTAAATAGTACAGATAATAATAATAATAATAAATAATAAATAAAATAAAATTACTTGCATTTGTAAGTACTAAATCAAAGTAGTATAAAACTAAATAATATATAGAAAATATCGATATAGGAATAATAATTTGGTATCTGTTTTGATTCAGTAAAGTGAAATTAAATATTAAAAGAAAAAAAGTATTGTCTTATAACCTAAATTCTTTGAATAAATTCTACTCTCGTAATCAATATGCTACTTTAAAATGCAGCAATAGATGTTGGAAAATCTTCTAAAAAGAGTATGAAATTTGTTACAATATAATGAACGTAATTATACCATCACAATTAGAAATAATCAACCTCGATTACTTTTTCTAATGCATGTTTAGTTTATTGAAGCGTCACTCCAAAGTCGTCTTTAGAAGGATGCCATTTCCAAGAGTTTATCCAAATGAACAAAAAAACTCTGCAGAGAAGCTAAAACAAAGCTTGCGTTAATTGCTTGTAAAATGGGTTGTCAAGTCTATTATTGCAATTGCTTACAAGGAGTCCCAATTATAATTTTCAAGGTTTTCAATTGTATAGGGCCCAAAAGGGGCCTTATAACATGCATCAAGAACTAGGGTTAAACGATTTATAAGAGTAGATGACTATGTAAAGGAGAGTAGGAGAACAAATTCTGACTCAACTGTGAAAATCATGTGTAGCATTGGTGAGGACAAAATTGAGATTCAAGAGGCTATACATTTGTTGGGGGCTTTGAGAAGAGGGTTGTTAAAAGGTTGTACTGCAGTTGAGAAGGAAAAAAACATGTATGTGGCAACGGTTTATTGGGCTGTCGGTGAAAGATCTAGAAATTGAAAATAGTTACAAATAGACAGTCATGTTTGAGAAACAAAAATGATTAGTAGAAACTATTGAGAGGTTATCGCCAAATGTTCATCATAGATTTTGTGTGATTATTTGTACTCAAAACTTCAAACTGTCACATAGGGGTTTGAAGTTAAAGGATCTTTAGGGAAAGCAACAATTGTTACAAGGATATGTGATTTCAATAGGGCATTGGCTAAACCAAAAACAAGTTGATGGGAAGGCCTTCAAGTGGTTGTTTGATAGATCACCTAAACATTCGTCTGGAGCTTACTTGAGTACAACTTCAAAATGTGATCTTCTTGTGAACAACTTTGGTGAGAGAATCAATTATATGATTCTTAGCGCTAGAGATAAACCCGTCATTGCAATGCACTAACAAAAGAGATGTTATCGTTCAGAGAGTGTGACCTTATTCTAAAAATGCAAAAGATGCTAGATGAGATTAAAAAATAAGTTTGTAGTTACATGGCACAGTGGAAAGGGATGGATGAGTTTGAAGTTGATGGATTAGCAGGAAGGAAGATGGTTGTAGATATTGAAAAGAGAAGTTGCAGCCATAGGAAAAAGGTATCTTAGAAGTATCCCAGCAAGTATCAAGTAGGAGGGTTGATGTATATGTAGTATGTCCCTAACGATTATGTGGATGATCGCTTAAAAAAAAAATAGAAAAGAAAAGAAAAAAAACTTTCATGAAGGATTGCTAGCAAAAAAGAAAAAAAAAACTATCTTAAATTAAATAATACTTCTCTAAATTTATAACAAATTCAAATGCAATTTAACACTATATGCAAAACTTTAATTCATAGCTGAAACTTGACATATAACTCTTTGACTTAGCAAACCATTTTTTATTTTTTTGGGCACTTGGAGAAATTGTACAATAGAGCACATATATTGGAAATGAAAAATATTTTGATCAAGGTTCAGCACATATTGTTAATAGTAATTGGTACAATAAATTTTGCAACATAGCTATTTTTTTTGGGGGGCATCTCCAGACTTTATCGATTAGGATTATCTATTTTAAAATGGTGTTTTATCTCATATTCCTTATCTTGGATACATGCTAAGTATATTAAATATTTTCTAAGAAAAATATCAGGTTATGGATGTTATACACTTGGCAAGTATCAATGTAATGAAATGTGAAATAAAACACTACTTGAATGGAAAATCCAAAGTATGACTTTCTCGCATTATACAAGACAAACTCACTTTACGCTATCAAGTCTCAACTATAGTACAATATGGAGAATAGCTCTTTTGATAATACGCGGAAAAAAAAAAGCAAGAAGCCAAGAATTTTTTAGTTTCAAATCAAGTTTATACAAATCTCACTAAACTATAATCCTCAATGCAAACATGATCAACTTTACTCAAGAAAATTGCCCAAGTAAATTTCTTAGCAAAATTAAGGCCCCATATAAGCTGAACATACAGTTAATAAGAAACATGATAGATGACACATCTCAAATAGTTCGAGTTTTAGAGGTTGAACTACTTAATTAGACTTTATCAAAGCACACAACCAATTATGTCATAAAATGAAGCTGCAAATTAATCAATTATATTAGAAATTTAATAGCAACATTATGCCAACAATAAAAAAGTTTGTTGTAAGATATGATTTGTATTATGCAATTTTCAAATGAAAAAAATTAGGGTTTGGGTGGGCAAGTGAGTATACGATTAGTTTTGTTTTGAGTATAATATTTGCATATTTTACTCTTTTATGCAGAAATATTCCATCGTTTTAATATGAAATTCTGTTAGTATCCAATTGAGATTTATACATAAGGATGATAATGAGATGTATTTTAAAAATAATGGACTTTAACGATGCTTTTGAGAGATAAGTGACTAAAGTGATAAAAGACATAAGATGAGAATGACAATTATGAGCTTTAACTATGAGACATTAAAATTGCTATAATAATTACCTATACATATATGTAGACATTTAAAGTTTTATTCTCAATTTTAATTCTAATGATTGTACGCTGGAATAAAAAATATATGGAATAATTTCCATTCTAGGAATAAGACATCTATTTGGTAATAGGGTGCATACAGAAAAAAGGCATAAAAAAAAAAATTGTTATAGGAAGATTTACATGAAGAAATATTGGTAACAACAATATTACGACGAACACAGTCTAAAGAAAATGATTAATCAAAATTACAAAATTATAAAAATATTTGTGTTCGCAATTTATAAGTTTCTAAAATGTAATAATTACTTAGACACCTTTTTTTTTTGCTTTTTTTTTTGTTGGGATCAAATTGATTAAGATTTGAGTACCACCGATAGCATGTAGGTGTTTATTTATCATATGGTAATTTTTATCCATCAAATGATAGTTTGAATTATTTGAATTATATTTAGTCATATATGTAATCTTTAAAATATATTATTGCAATGTAATTGATGTATAATTGAATATATATTAAAAAAAAAAAAAGTACGGAACGAAATTTATTTATTATATATTTATTCATTCTAATATAGCTTTCATTTTCTTCCAGTTTGCTTCCTAGGCGCGGGCCGAGAAAAAGAAATGGCGGCCGCCGGAAAGTGCTTTCTCGTCACCGGCCCTCCGGTAACTGTGTATCTATATGCGTATAATGTGATTCTAAAACTCTCCCCATACATAATTTGAAAAAATTGTGCAATTTTTGTCTGGGATTTTATGCAGGGAGTGGGCAAAACTACTCTGGTAATCCGAGTGTTGGAGTCTCTTAAACAATCGAATCCCAGCTTAAAGATACAGGGCTTCTATACTCGTACGCCTCCGAAATCTCATGTCTTATCTTGTTTGTGTTAGCAATACTCCTATTTTCCCAATTGAATGTTTTCTGATTGATTCGTTGTATTGATTAATTTCATATGGGGAAATAGTTACTTTGACAGATGAACTATGCCATTTTTAGGCATTGCCCATCAAACATTGTTTGGTTACACTTTGCTATTTAATTACATGACTTTTATTCTTTTTTTTTTTCAATGTTTCTAGTGTGAATATTTCTTTCTTGTGCCGAGAACGTAAACAATTTCAAGGGTATTTTCATCACCCTGAGATAACCTTGTTACTTTCCTTATTAACTAGGGAAAAAAGGGATATGAGATAAAATGGTATGCTAATAATTGATTCTACTTTTAACACGGGGTTAAACAATGGAAATACATAAAGCTATCCCGCCATGTTTCCGGCACATGAAAGAATCATGACGTAATATTCCGCTGGAAATGTTCAAAGATGGTAATCTGTGAAAACTGTGTAGTTTAGAAAACCCAAAAAAAAAAAAGAGGAAAAAGAAATATAGAAGGGTTTAATGGAGAATTCGGATCATGAAGCATTTTTTGCTCTTTTATATAAATCTGAATCTTGGAAATGCTTTTGTTATGTTGTCTTGATATTATTGGAACTTTTAGTGTAAAATCGACTGAGCTGTTCACTAGTACATTCCAGAATAGTATTCAAGTTGGTCAGGATGCAAGGAGTTGATGCATTCTTGTTTGGGCAAAGATTGTATTAATAGACTATAACTGAATTACGTAGGTGAGCTAAGAGAAGGAGCTGAAAGGGTAGGGTTTGAAGTGGTTACTCTTGATGGTTGTAGAGGACCTCTCGCATCCACCAATGTTTTGAGGTACTTATGCTATATATATTTTCCCATTTTCTGCTATTTCTGTCCTCACATATGTCTTTTGTAATATGCTTCTTGTTTAAGTGGTTAATATTGGATATTGATGCATTCTCAAAGAGTAAGTCAGTAGAATGCATTTGGCTTATGTATGGAAAATGATTTGTTCGTTTCTTTATACATTCCTGTTATTTCGGGGTTTCTGAATAGCAGCATGTAAATTGTCTCTTTATAAAGAACGGGCACTGTAATGTGTTGTGTCTTTAAATTTTCAGGTCAGTATGATCTAACTCAAAACTATGTTAAGAAATCCTCTGAGTTCCCCTTGTTTTAGGGCAAGACTGCAAATAGCCTGAATAATTTAAAAAAATTTACGAAGGGTAATTTATTAATTAGTAATCGTTGATAAGTAAACTGCAGATGATGTAAAAATGTTAATATACTTGAATGTTGGTAACTAAATCGGAAGAGGATATAGTTGTATAAGAATCGTACATGTAGGTTGCAAATTTTGTTGATAGGGAGCTTGGAGAAAAAATAAGAGGGCTTAAAGATTTCCCCCTACAAAAATCATCTGAAAGCTTTACTTAATTTGAAGGATAGGCTTGGCAAAGAATAAAGACATCTGATACCACGGGGAATAACAAAGTTCACGCACTCAAGTGCCTTTGGCTATGTTTGATTCTCCCTCGGGGGAACAAAACTAGATTTTTTCTTGGGGTAACAAAACCAATTGTACATGTTATTTTGGTCCGAAATGACATTTTGGCCATTTCCCAAAATACCGCTTTTCTTTAATTCATATCTCCGGAAAAAAAAAAATCCACTGTCAAATTCCCCAAAATTATTTTAAAAATATAAATTATAGTTATAATTATATATTATAACTAACATTAAATTAAAATTTCTCACCACTAGTAAGACTAATATATTTGATTTGAACTAAAAAAATTTCTCCATCAAAATGAACATAAATTTTACTTCACCCCCTAAAAGAATTTCCACCTCTCATTGAAAATATGAATGCACATTCATCACTTTTTTTTTTTTTTTTAATTTTTTTTTTCCGGGTGAAAATCACATCCATCACATTCCCCCAACCCATTCCCAAAACTCACTTCTTCAAAACACACAACTCAAAAAACACAAAATAAATCTAGCTCGGTGCCTGTATTTTCTTGATTTTGAGTATCTTCTGTTTTCTTTAGATCCTGTTGATGTTTTAGCATCTAGAATTGAATTATCATTGTACATGACAGCCGAGAATCTCAAAGATGGCCCAACGTGGGAAGGTACAAAGTAGATGTTGCATCATTTGAATCATTAGCATTGCCCGAGTTGCAGGTGACTGAAATTTATCATCTTTTGCAGATTACAGTTCGTTTTGAGCATTTAAACTCTATGTGAGAACTTTGCATTAACTTTCTGGCTGATTTGTCATAAAATTTGTGGTTATAGGATAAGGTTTGTGAAACAGTTTTCTTGTAGAACAGGTGAATCTTGCAGTTTGAACTGAATGTACCTCTGGCCAGGTTAAGGAAGACACTGATCTGTTCATTATTGATGAAGTTGGTAAAATGGAGCTTTTCAGTTCGTCGTTCTTCCCTGCTGTCTTAAGAGTTCTCGAATCAAATATCCCTCTCTTGGCTACTGTCCCTGTTCCAAAGTCTGGCAGAGATATTCCTGGAGGTACATTAATTATTCGAACCAAATTCAAAAAATGCTGGAATTTCTTATATTTCATGGGCGTGAATCCAACTGCATTATAAAAAGGGATAATTACCTCAACACCTCCCGAGTTATGGCCCAACTATGAAAATATTCCTTGTGGTTTGGAAAATTAATATCACATTTGGTGCCTTTAGTTTAGTTGACAGAAGCTTAATGGAGTGATAGCTGTCTGGAAATTACATCAACACTCCCTTGTTTGGAAAGTCACGGTAACACCCCTTACACTAGGGGTGTTATTATAATTTTCCCAACCTCATGTTTACTCTGTTAATTTAATCAAACGACATGGGTTATTATTGCAATTTTTCAAACCTCACGGGAGTTATTGTAATTAGGTAATGCAGTAATTATCCCTTCCATTTCTTTCAGTTGCTTAACCTTTATCTATACTTTTTAATAAAGTGTAAGACCCTATTTGGCATGCCTCAAGTGCTTTCTCTAAAATATCCTTTCCTTTTGTTTTTCTTTCCTTTTTTTTATTTTTTTAACAATAGTGTAACTACTATTAGTCTATTACATGTCCACTACATCACATCTCACAATCCCCTCATATATATTTAAATATCTTCTACATATATTAATAAAATCAATATTTTAATTTATTTTTATATTGAATAATTTACCATATTAAGCTTTAAATAATTTTATTTTTTTTAATAGACATATTCTAAATAATTTAAAAATATAAGTGACCGATGAATTAATTTAATTTTTAAAATTTTAAAACATGGTCAAAATTAAATGGTACGGTCAAAATATTTTAATTTTGCACATAAGAATATAAATTTACATGTGAGTATTATGTTTAGAGATAAAGATTATTACATTCACACGTATCGAGTGTGCACCAATAACTAGTGCATTTCAAATATAATTCAACAAAATTTGAAGTGTTTGATATCAACAAGTGGATTTGTTCTTACATACGGACGTAGATCCACGTGTGATATACTTTGGCACAATTCAGGTCTTTTCTCGTGTTTCACACGAACACGTTCTTTCATCAAATGCTAAATTTATAGTTTTATCGAGATAAAGAAGACTGTAAAAAACTACTCTGTTTTTCTCGTCCAATCCAGGATTGGCATATTATTCATGTACCTTTTTCTCTGGCAGTTGCAAGGTTGAAGAATCATCGAGGGGCCACTATTTATACACTGAACACCAGTAACAGAGACGCCATGAAAGAGCAAATATACTCCAACTTGGTAAACTTGTTGCAAATTCGATAGATCCTACCAAAAACTTGTTGTGTCTCTTTTTCATAATGAGCCATCCCGAGTTCACGGAACTATGTGTGGGCTTATGACAGTTTATGCTTCCGTTAACATGATCGTTTTTTGGCATTTTAGATTTACGAATGACTTCTTTTCATACTCGTAGAACTTTATTTGGTTTCAGATGATGTCTTCTGCTTCATCATTTATCAAGAGATAAAATGTCATCTTATCACTGTCCAAGAATTGAAGTGAGAGTTGTCCTCTTGGCTTTGATTATTGAGTGCTTGTTTCCATTGCATTTCTTGGAATCATTACCTCAACATCTGTTTGAGATTTGGTGTAATTACAGAAAAATCCTTATAGCTAGGGAAATTACAATAATACCCTATGTCGTTAGATTGACATGCGTTAGGGGGCTAGGGGCATACTTGTAATGTTTTAGACTTTTAGTCAATATGTTAGATGTTCGCGTGCTAGCGGGTGGGGGCTTGCTGGGGGCTGCTATTGCATGGGTTTAGTTAAATTGTTCGTCAGTTGAACAAATGATGGGGGATATTATTGTAATTTTTCCAAACCACAAGGGTGTTTCTAAAATTAGTTCAAACCTCAATGGGTGTTGAGCTAATTTCACTAAATCTTTTCATCTAAATATTCTCTTTTTGATATGTGTAAGTTCAGATTTGTTACTTTGTTTTTTCATTTGACTACCTTTTGGTTTTACTGGAGCTGCATTGCAGAAAATGATGGGTTGATTGGTGTGAAAATAGACTACGTTAACTTCCCTATAAGATAATCCGAAGAGGCTTTTATATCTCCTAAAATATTTTGGGCCTTATAAAATTTCAAGTCTTATTAGAAGAATAAGTTGTCGAAATATTTGGGTAAATGAAGATTTTAAAGCCTATAAGATGTTAATTGTTTCTGTAATTGATGTGGTTAAAGTTAATTATTTTTAGATCTTTAAAATAAGTTAGAAATTCCTTATGTTTCTCCTAACATCTTATGTTGGTCTGCAAACTTTTTGTTTTTTGGGCACAAAAATTAAACGTTTTTTAACATCTTATTTTAGGATTGTAAGATCTTATTTTTCCTTTTTCCTAAATAAGATCTTATTTTGAAATATTCAAAACAAGTTAAGAATTCATTTTTTTTTTGAAGGAATATGTAGGATTCTAATAAGTTCTCAAGCATTTTTATAAAATGCTTTGAAGAGCGTATAAACTCATTCAAACATTCTCCACATTTGTTTCAAAAATTTTGTAAACAAGATGCTTTTAGAATATATAGACGTTAAGTGGAAACTCTTCAAATATTCAGATAAAGTAAGATGATGAAGTTTATAGAATGTTTTCTATTAGTGACATTAATTTTGTAACTAATATAATTAAATTAAAATATCTATTCCAAATAAACTTTTTAACTTTATTATTTCGTTTATTAAAGTTTTTATCAAATAATTTAGAATATCATACAAATTTTAAAATTGAATATCACACAAATTTTAAAATAAATTACAAACTAATCCAAATCCGTTGAAATCATTCTTTTGTATAATCATGTAGCATTATATTAATTCCTCTCATGTTGAGCTTCTAACTTGAGTTTTTGCGTAGTCTTCTTGCTCAATCCTCGTGACAATAGTGGATATTATTTGGATCTATAATTGTTGGGTTCTTTAAGGTTTATTTGAGTACTTTCTTGAAATTTGGACTTGTTAATTTAGTTTGTCAAGTAATAGCGGAGTATATTAAAATTTCTAGCTTGCAATTTAATAAAATTATATTATTGATAAAATTGGAGTTTGCCTACTATGCACAAGTATTGCAAAAATAGATAAAACTGAAATTCTTGGGTCTCAACATTAGGCAAGAAAAATTATAAATGATAAATGTAAGATATATAATTCAAAAGGAAGTAAAAGAAAAATAATATAAGTTACTAGAATAAAACCACTAATAATGTACATGGAAGTGTTTTCAAAACAAGATTGGATTGACCGGTCCAACCGATTCAACCTGTGACCGGAGGCTAGTCCAGTCCGATTGAGGCTCTAAAACTGGCACCTAATTGGGCTAGATAGAACTGGTGAAAACCAGCCAATAACCGGTTAAACCGGTCTCAATTGAACTGGTTCTCGACCAATTTAATTTTTTTATGTATAAAATTATTTGAAAGAAAAAAAAAAAAAGGTAAGAAGGAAAAAATTTGAAAGAAACTGGGTTGTAGGGCGCTAAGCTGTAGCCCACGACACTCTTACAAAAGAAAGTTTCAAAGTTCGGAAAGTAGCAGCAACAGACTCTCCATTTGTTGAAATGTAGGTCAAGACCTTTCAAAAAAGCATTTAACAACAAGTTTTGAAACCTACTAGCGGAGCGAAATGCAAAAACTACGAGCATATAAACATAGCAGATTTGTTCTATTTTCCTCACCATTAACATCTTTCTTCTTGTCATTTAACTCATTTACAAGAGACTTTTTTCTAAAAGAATATAGGGCTTTTTTTCTAGAGAAAATGAGGCGTTGTCGGAGCTTTTTTCTTCAAAAATGGAGGAGAAAAGACTTCTTGATAAATACTTCTTTCTTGGAAAAAAAAGAAGAGAAAAGGACAACAATTATGCATCTCCATTCTCTCACCTTGCTGCATGACCTATAGGCTATAGCCTATAATAAGAAGATGTCTTCTTCACATACCTCAAGCAATTGATTTAATTGACTCATTTCATGAATTTTTAAAATTTTTTTTCAACCATAATAAAAACATTATCATGCAATTTGATAGTAATGATGAGAAATGGCAAGCAGCAATCTGTATTTCACAATGTATTAAATATATTGTATTTAATAAGTAGGAGTTCATTTTATTCTTTTTTTTATGTTTGTATTTTATGTTTTTATAATTAATATTTATAATATTATACATATGTCAAATTTAATATAATTATTACGTAATTATGATGTCACACTGGTTGAACTGATCGAACTAGCAACCAATAAAACTACTGATTCCATCTCGGGTCCCTTTTTTGAAAACATTGCATGGAATTGGGAGAGTACAATAATAGATTAGTATTAAAGTAGCATGCAAAATAAAAATTGTAAGACCTAAAAATCCAATAATACTTGTAGAACTTCTAGCACCGAAAAAAATGAATCTAGCATCAAGTATGTGACTTGAAAAAGGGCTCCTCCATGCTAAGAATTTAAAACACAAAATGTATCTCTCATGTTCTGTATCCAAGTCTTTCAAACTTCCATTTCAGGCATGTCCTCAAGCAATATAGTACCAAAGGAAAATGAAGGGACTAGGACCATGAGGCATGTAGTGAGACGAATAACCACGGGTCACTTCTTAGATATACAAATTGTATAAAACTTGATGCTCACAAAAATTAAAGCAAGAAAAATAGAAGTAATTTTATTGTTTTTCCCAAGATTTGGAATTAACACAAGAATTTCCCCACAAATTTTTATGAGAAAATTTAAGCGTTTACAAAAGTATTTTTTCTTTCCCACTCGCATATCTCTAAAAGACGATGTACACACATACATATAATCGTGTTCTTGAGAGATTCCCACACCTCCATGTTCATGCTGGTTGCTAGCCAATGTTTTTCCCTAGGAGTCCTGACCTGGTCAAATTGCTGTTGATTTTGTAAGTTGTGGATGGATTGGATGGGCCAGGCTTGGCAGCATGCTTATGGACTGGTGAGTGGACTAGCATCTATTCTCCTGAAACCTGTTAGGAGTTCCATGTGGGCTGGGTCTGCTTGTCCTCAGCTGTCCTTCCTGCTTAACTTGGGCCGGTTGCTATATGAGGCTAGAATTGGGCTTGAAATATTCCAAGCCCATGGATTTGGGTCATTCAGCCCAAATATTGAATTTTCCCTATACACCACTAAAAACGATAACAACATATCCAGAATCATAAGCAAATATATCATCAACGGGTGATTTTCGGAAGACTTTAAGTCGAGAAAATCTTGAAATGTAAAAAGCATGACGGAAGTATATTGTACTGGAATTGTTGAAAAATTAATATTGATTGACAAATGACAAAAATGAAGGCTATTAACGGGCCAAAGATTCTAAGGAGATACTTCAGACAGTAGCTTATTTAATTTTTATTTTGCCTAGTTATAATCATTATAAATCGAATTTCTATTTTTATCTTTATTTTTCATAAGTTGTCCCTTGTAGAAGATTATTTTTTAAATGTGAAACGAAGATTTAAGTTTAATATTATGTTTTTGTCTTTGTCTAATGTCAATAAATGCTCCAAGAATTGGGTTCTTATTTTAAGATCACTAATCAATTTGTCTAATATGTCTTAATAGATATCGTTGATATTTGAAACCATTGAAATGTTTTGGTGTTATGAATTTTATTGAGGAAATCATTAAGAAGAATATTTTTCTCATTTAAATCCTATTACATTTTATCTTATTATCTTGAATCTTTTTTCGTTTTCGACCCCTTTTACTTTGCCAAAACTTAAGTCCGAGATATACCATAAAAAGTTGGTAGATGTTTTTTATTTTCGTATTTGTTTAACCCATTAATTTACTAAGTAATTTTAATTTCTATATTTGTAAAAATATTATTCTATATATCTGTTATGAATCATGACGTGCGTAGTTATAAGCTTTATAAAACATCAAGGACAACAAAATATACTTAAATGTTGACAAATAATGCTCACCCTTTAATATGTGTAGTCTTTTTCGTCCCTGACAAATTGTAGTAGAATTTAAATTGTGTTGGGAAGTTGGTGAGAGTAAATAAGAAAAAATTGTAAGTGTTGTACTTTTATTAACATACTGATGTATGAGGCACTCTTATAGCTTTTAATAAAAATACTTTTATAGCTTTTTTAAGAAAATTGTATCTACAAGCTTTATCTATATATATATATATTTCTAAATTAATTTACAAAACTATTTAACATGTTTTTTTATGAATTTAATTCAGAGATGAACAGTAACCAAATGTGGTTGATTTGGTGGGTCGTATATTTCAACTTATTTTTAGTTGGAATTTCAGATACTTAATGTTAAATAAGAAACAAAATAATTTATTTTAGTTATAACAAAAATCAATGAAGAAAAATAACAACTGAGGTTTCAACTAAGTGCCATTTGATAAATTAGAGTCTCGTTATTAATCATATTCTAATTATTAAATATATATAACTTAAGTTTTCGCTATACTTTTATATATAAGAAATGTATATTGATAATTTTATGTACACGCATTGAGTATGCACTAGATGTAAGATGTGTTATATATATATTGAAGTATAATGAATACCAGATTTGTGTCTATTTAATAATTAAACTATGATTAATAAATTTAATACAAATATATATAGATTAATATAAATAGATACATTAGCGGGTCATGGTTAGAACATATTCAAAACATGGCATATGCTTCTGCATCTTATTTTAGAGTTTATAAAACATTAGATGTTATTTCAAAATTAAGCTCTAAAGTGTGTGGATAAAATTAGATTTTCAAATTTAAGGTGTTAGTAATCACGGCTCTGTAATTAATACAGTTAAAATTACTTGGTCAGATTCTTTGCTTTTTCTAAAATAGCTTATAAATATTATAACATTTGATTTTATTAAGTATAATTAAGTATAATTAAGTTCTTTTTTGTTTAAAAAGAATTGTGAAACACTTTATGACATATACAAGATTTCAAATACCTCATAAGATTATATTGAAAAACTTTCAAATTTATCAAAACAATTAAAAAACTCTCAAATTAATTGTAAAAGAATAGTTCTTTTTTGTGGTGGTCCAAAATATATTGATGGATGCACTCATGCACTCATTTAATTCATTTTGAAAAAACAAAGCTTTATATGGTCCATGCACATGGACAGTACACAAACTCTCCACATCATTTGATAAGGTTTGCTTTACAACTTCATGAGTTCCATATATTCCTCTTTTGCTTCTTTCAAAGTTACTTTTCTATTTCATATGTGTTTGTGTAATGCCAACACATTCTATACTTTGTGTTCATTGGGTCCTATTTGAGGCCTAATTGTCTCCTACTTGTGCATATGATCATGCCCTAGCACCTTTATCTTCTTGCTTTCATTCCAAATTAATATCTAGGCCAGAGGGAATAGAGTTAGTTTGGTACATGCTCAGTATCGTCTTGCACTGAAGAAGTTTAGAAACTCGAGACAATTGAGATATTGTGCCCATTCACTTACTGATCAAGACGTCTTTTTTAGAAAATCGTCCCCAAATGTGTAATGACAGGATAATATCTTGATATGATTAGGTCATTATGTCACAATAAATTTGGATTGTCATCAAATTCTATCGACAAAATGATCGAATGAGGAATGTACTTGGAACGTGTCTATTCCATGTGGATTGTGAAAAATGTTGCTAATTTTGAACAAAGTGCGAATAATATGATAGATGGTATGCTATTTTGAAGTGTACATATAATCCTTTTTCATAAAGTAATAATACTACTATTACTAGTAATAATTTTGTATTGCAATTTTCTTTTTGCATAGATATATATCACAAGACAAGTCACCGCAAGAAAAATAATATTACATATTGGTAAAATATTATGTAATAATACCATATTTGAATGATAATAACTTCTCTTTTATGCAATCATGATATTCTCCTAGGTTTATTAATAGTTATAAGAAAAACCATATAATACTTTTACTTAGTAACAATTTATAATAGTAGCTTAAATGTAATAGTATTGTTATTTAGCTTCTAATACTATTATTGGTGAAGTAGGTAGAATAATTAGGAGGAATAATTTTGCAATGGGTTCTTTTAACTTTTTTTTCTATTAATTTTTTTAATATCTTTAACAAGATCACTTTTTTTTCCCCTCAAAAAACAAGATCACTTTTAAAACCATAACTCTTGGGATAATCCCTTCTTTTTCTAATGGTATAATCAAGATGGGGCTTTCTTCTAATGATTCCCCCACCTTAAGGGATTATAATTATATGACTAATGATGCATGTGGGCTGTTTAACTTAAAAAGTATTCACGAAAACTCATAGGCCCCACTTTTCTTCATTTTTTTTTCATTTTTTTCATTTTTCATTTTATTTATTTATTTATTTATTTGACAAAAGTATGTGGAATCTTAATTGATACCGATATTAATCTTGGAATTTTAGGATAATTATAATAATTGGTTTTGCATAATTCATGTTGGGAATGCATGGAGGTCCCACAAATTAATTGTTGTGGGGATTTGATAATAACATATTACTAACAAAAATAAATATTATAACGAGGAAATATAAATTTGTCATTAGATGCAAAAGATTTAAATTCAGGAAGTATTATTTGATGTGGACATATGATGGAAGATTTTATTTTTATTAAAAAATACCTTTACAACAAGAAAGGAAATTTTTTAAATCATATTGATAACGTACAAGGGTTTAAAGATAGAACGCAATATGTTTTTCAATATATTGATTAAATTAACTCCATTTCAATACACAAAAATTTACCAAAAAAAAAAATGTTTTCCTCATCTCCCAAGTATTATGTTTTTCTTATTTTTATTTTTTTCCTCAACCTTTTTTTCTTTTAATTTAAATCCTATCTCCGACTTGATTCTCTCCATTTACTTTTCAAATGAATTGTCTCATGCAACAAGCGAATACATTTAAATAATTGATAAACTATACTATTATATAATAATGTATATTGAAAATTTAAATATTAAAATATGCATTACAAAAAAACACCTCTTCATTAACGAAAAATTTGTGATAGATAAAATTCAATTACAAATAGACAATATCTGTAATAAATTTGTGGCAGTTATTAATGAATTAATTAAAAAAGGAGCAAAATACATATGAATTGTGGCATTTGTGATGAATTTATAGTAAATTTCTATAACAATTCAGCATGTAATGGGAAGTGTCATCACAAAAATTAGTTTTTTGACGGACTTTAATTTTGTCATAAACAAATTAGAAAGTTAGTTTTTTGACGGACTTTAATTCTGTCATAAAACAAATTAGTCACAAATTAACAAATCTTTGACCAAACAAATATTCATCAAAGAATCATGTTTGTAATGAATTTAGTTAAATTTGTGATGATTTTTTCTCATTAGAAAAACGAGGTATTTTCTTGTATATTTAGTGCTACGACTATTAATAACTTATTATATTGAAACTTATGCTTCGAATCAAATAATAAAAACCGAATCATTAATATAACATGTTTTATCTTCACCATTTAATAAAAATGTAGAAACACTCAATTAATTATATTATTATTAATATTAATATTATTAATATTATTATTATTATTCACCCCTAATGGAAGCATAAAAAGCTTACTCCATAACTAATTATAACAGTTTGATGAATTAATTGCGAATGTTGATATTCTAAAAGTGTGACTTTTTAGTTTGACCATTGAGTGATTTTTTTTCTATACACGTACCATAAATGTGTAACGTGCTTGTCCATCAATATGTGGTTTTCCAAAATATTTCCAATAAATGTATTCTTTGTTTTCAAAGTAAATATATATATATATATATAGATTTGTACAAAGATCTTTCAAGGTTTTTTTATTGTGAAATTGCTATCATGATTATTTTAAGATATTATTGGATCAATTTATTAAATAAAAGTTATTATTTTGCGCAAAAAACTCAATATAATTTTTAATTATATTATTTTATCTAATTTAAATTATTTGATTAATGATTATTAACTACAATTTGTTTTTGAAGCTCACCTTAAATATTTCTCAAATAAAATAAGGATTATAATTAAAAAGGATTATTTTTGCTTAGTTGTAGGATACAATATTTATACTTTAATATACTATTTAATACATCACCAAACTTTTTTTTGGTGTGTTTTCATGATCTTCTTGAATTCCCATCCCATAACTACCTCACAATCTATTCATAAAAGTGTCACTTTATATTTTCATTGGACGAAATTAAAATTCACCTTATATTTTTACAGACACCAACATTTATGCAAAAGAATTGGAATTATTTCTTATTTGAGTTTGTGAGTCGTTGTTCGATTGAGATTGAATTGAAGTGATCTCATAATTGAGTTTGTGCTCTCAATTTGATTTGGACTCTCAAGGATCCGCAGTCAACGGACAACATTAGAAATTGTTGGGTTGTTCATAAAAATCCTTTGACACTCAAATCAATAGTCTAATTCATCCTGACACAATCCAGCATATATTAAATAGACTCGATTTGTTATATGTTGGGATTAGTACAGTTGACCTAAACATGATTTGATTATCTTTTTTTTTTTTTTTTTGATAAAAAACATGATTTGATTATCAAACGTTCTCCACATGGACAATGAAAACTTGTTTTTGACATAGTTGAGCAGTTTGAGTTTACTTGACCCATGCCAATCTCATGAGTTTTGCCCAGTATAATTTATATATTGTCAATTTGTGACTAACAACTTTTGTCAATTTTAATTTTATGGGAAAAATAAATCAAATAAACATGGCCCCCATTTTATTCCATTGGTCTTGTAACCCAATTTATAATAAGTATTTTTCTCATTTTGTGATTATCCACATCAATTTTCATTAATAAGGAAAAAAATAATTTTCAATTCCCAACTCACCACCACATGAATGTTCGATTTATTTTGAGTTATAGTGAGTTTAGTAATTTCAATTTTTTGGTATTTTTCATCCTATGTGAAAAAATCATGTGATCTTGATACCATAAAAAATTAATCATTAATATTTCTTAATTAAATATATTAATTTGTTGTGTGAGCTAAAAAAGAGTTGTAGGAAATTTAGGTAGTTGGAGGCAAATGGAGCGGCACCGTGCGTGAAGGCAACTCTTCTGTTCGTGAGCTGTTTGATTTTGACTCATTCTTTTGCCTGCTTTTATAATCAGAAAAAATGCTTTCAAATAATAAATATTTATTATATTAATTTCCAGTTAAAAAAGCAACAGTTCTTGAGGGCAACTTGGTTATTTCGACCGCACGTTCACGCTGTCTACCGCCCACGTCATCTGCCGCTTTCCATAATCCTCTGGTACGCAACATTCTGCACCTTTCCTTGCTAAGCCAATCACAGACACCCACAATTCTTTTTTTTTTT
This sequence comes from Handroanthus guayacan, assembly GCA_014898755.1. Taxonomy (NCBI): domain Eukaryota; kingdom Viridiplantae; phylum Streptophyta; class Magnoliopsida; order Lamiales; family Bignoniaceae; genus Handroanthus; species Handroanthus guayacan. The sequence continues at coordinate 149,161 of JACFYI010000136.1, read as the reverse complement.
TTCATTGAATCCCAATTTTGCAATATGTATATATATATATAATATACTAGTTTTTGGAAAATAAAATTTAATTTCTCAAATAATTTTAATCAATATGCATACACATATATGTATAAATGTATTTGCTGAGAAAGCATTATCTTAATGACAAAATGAGGTTTTATAATAATTATTCAAATTTCAAAAAGTATTTTGATAATTATATTAAAATTTAGTAGATGCTGAGATAATTATCTCTTTTTGTAAATAAACAAAATTTTAAAGAGATTTTGGTAAACAACCTTAGATATAAAGGGAGTGTTTACTTCCATGGATTATGGTGGTTTAGGTATCATAAGACAAAGTAAACCTTTATTTACTTTGAATGATAGCAAACATGGGCCTAACACAAGAATCTGTAGATAAGTTGGTTTATAAAGTGTTATTCTAACTCAATTTTCTCAACGTGTTATTAAACCTAATTTCTAATTGTTTTTGGACAATTACGATCATGTTCTTGTTGACTGGAAAAACAATACACATTTGCCATTAAATTTAAACCTACAAAGCAACAACACCCGTTGCCATTATAAAATAAAAACAACACTCATTTGAAGAAGGGGCCAAATTATTTTAAATAATTTTCTGTGTATATATAAAATTCTGGTTATTTTACCTAAGAGACATAAGCTTTTTTTTTTTTTTTTTTAAAAAAAAGAAATGTAAGTTATTTTGTTTGTATTTTCTTCATTATGATGATGTGTTTTAATTGCAAAAAATTCTTGTGTTAATTACTATATCTTGATGTTATAAATTTCACACAAATACATATATCTTGTTTAGAAATCAATAGAATAACAATAAATTTGTTGTATGTATATTTGCTATCTATATATGTTTGTCATGTAAATTTAGAAGAAATCTCTTGAAATTATGTACATATTATACATATATAAAAAAAATTGTGTAATTATTTCATTCTATCATATGTTTGAGAGACTTATTGTATTGGGGAAATAATAGTTTAGATATTTTTTTCATTGCACGATTCTCCCTGAAAAAAAAAAAAAAAAAAAGGAAAGAAAAAGACAAGACTACAAACCACTCCATGGGTCTTGAAACACTTGATTCTGTCCCAAATAGTACCACTTTTTTCTATTTATTTTGTTTTTTAATTTAATTTTTAATCTAATAATTAACAATTAATGAAGAAGAAAAGGAAGAGAGAGAGAGAGGCGGAGAGGCTTTTGGGTTGCTGGAGGCATGATTTCCAGCAATGGAATGTCACTCTATAACCATTACTACTTTTCGTCCCTCATTATTGATACCTCTTTCTCTCCCTAACTTCCTTTTCTCCTTCTTCCTCATCATTATCATCTTCTTCAAACTCCATTCTCAAATCCCAGTTGCCTGCTGTTCTCCTGCCTCCAGTCCCTCCAATTTCCTTTTCTCAGATCATTACTAGAGGTTGACGTGAAGTTTGACTTACTATACCCAACTCGGGACGATGGGTTGCTGAAATACTGACTAAAGCTTTCAATGGTGAGTCCATGATTATGTTATAGTTTTGTGATTCTGCAATGTGGGTTCTTCGCATCTTCATGTTTTCTGCTGGTGTGATCAGAATGTTTAACTTTGGTTTTGGGGGAAAATATTGTTCGGTTTGGAATATGTTGAAGGGTGGCCCAGTTGTGTAGTAATCTAGCATCAATCATTTGGGTATTTGCTGATAAGGGAATAGTATGACATTATTGACTGTATGGTTCTTTAATCATGCTAGGAGGTAAAGATTGGAAAAACTGACAACTATATCATCAAATGATGATTTGTAATATGATTATGCAAATATTTTTAGTCACGGGTGTGAATTTGATTCTTGAAATAAATTTCATTAGTCAATCATTTTGGTTGGCTAGTTATATATTAAGGAAAATAATAGTGTGGACTTATTGATTTTGTAAGTAGGTAAGATTGGGGGAAAAAAAGGCAAAAACAAAAATGATATTGTTTCATCAATGATAATCTGCAATGTGATCATACAAATATTTTTAGTCACGGGTGTGAATTTGGTTCTTGAATAAGTTTCGTTTGTTTATTATTTGGTTGGCTAGTTACTGATAAGGAAATCGTGTCGTTTTATTGATTTTGTGGTTGTTTAATCATGCTAGTGGTTAAAGTTTGAAAAGTTACATCATTGCAAATGATTTTTATTTTGATGACACAAATATTACAAGTTGTGGGGAACAATTTGTGTTATTCTCTTTTGCGATCCCCCCTTTTTTTTCTTTTTCTTTCTTTTTTTTTTTAATTAATGTTTTCACATTGATTCTTGTAATTATTTCATTTGTCAATCATTTGGTTTGGCTAGATAATGATAAGGAAATAGTGTGATTTTATTGATTGTGTGGTTCTTTAAACATGCTAGTAGGTAAGTTTTTTGAAAAGGTTTTTTTGATGACTAATGATTTGTAATTTGACGGCGGAAATATTACTAATGTTGGGGAAATAGATTTTGTTTGATTCGCTTTTGTGATCTTTCTTTCTTATTCTTTGAGAGATGCAAGTTACCTTTGCAAAAATATTGCCAGAAAAATTCGAGGGAAAGGATGTAGACCTTATTTTCTTCAATTTATGAGTTGAAATGGTCAAATAATTGGTTTTGTCAATTATGTGAGGAAATATATCTTTTAGATTAGTTGTTCCTTCATATGAACAATTTATTTAGCCGATGATACAAATGTCTCAATTTTGCTCAATTGGAAATCAGTTGGCCTCAATATTCTTTATCCTCTGTGCAGGAAATTATCATGTAATTACTGTATTCGGATTGAGGAATGCTTTTTTCACCCCAACATGTGTTTTATATACTTCACTGTTGTAAACCATGCCGTGTGTTGAGCCCACATAACTCTATTCTTGATTCTGCAGTGTGTCACTGGCTAGAAATTCCATTCCATTAATAAGTCTAGATTGGGCCTACATTTTCATGGAATAATATGAAGATCACTTTCTAGTAAATTGGAGGTTTATTTGAGGTAGTTCTTCTTGCATGGGAAGCTTGTTTCACATTCTTGACGTCAACGGGGACATCATGGCCAGGAAAGTTCTTACACAGAAGAGACATGTTGGTGGTAAGTGTTACCAAACTAATTCTTGTTGCAGAATTACTGGGATATGCTTAATCAACGTAATACATCACACCCAAAGCCAATCATTTAAAAGTCTCCCTTTTGTTAGTTGATATTGACGTGATAATGAAGTTTCATCATCAATTAGTACTTGTTTATGCTGTTGTATCTATCGTTATGCAATTGGCATGCGAGTTGAGCATTTAAGATTGGCATTTTGCAGCAATGGCGTTTTTATTTTCCTGGTTTTCACATATGTCCTCGTTTGTCGAAATAGTTAGTGAATGCACCTATGGAACTTAAGTTTGCAATAGACTAAGGTATTGTAACTTCGAAAATTGATTTTATCATCACAGACGTTCCCTGAAAGTAAAAATAGAAGATTAAATATACTCTTATCAAGAAGTTCCCTCAGTAATTAGAACTAACGCTTATTGATTGAAGAAACAAAGACATAAAAATAATGCTGGTCCTCGATTTTCAGGCCTGGAGGCTCCACGAAATAGTTTGGAACTACCAACGGGGACATCCTATGGCTTATATGCTGCAAGAGATAATATACTGGTACCAACTATTCCTTGTTTTGATATTATGACTTTCTGAGCATTTTCATTTGGAAGCCAACCTGATTTTCTTTTTTCGTGTATGAATTCAGTATGCTCATCACATGACAAAGGGGTCATCTGGTAAGGACTACTATTCGGCTGAGGCTCCAATAAAGAAGTTAATCAGTGAAGAGATTTCTAAAAGACCAAACACCAGACAGAACGCACCAAGTGTAGTGGCTCGTCTTATGGGAGTTGACACGTTACCTTTGGATTCAATACCAACACCACAAATGGTTGATGGAAAACATGAAAATCCAACGGGCAAGTCTGTGGATAAGGAACGACCGAGAAAGGGCTCAGTTAGTCCTGTCTTCTCTACCTCAAATTGCTCCCAGCAGATAGAAGTTGGTCACATTGGCCATTATATAGACAGATCTTCTAATCAGTGCAGCAGCCGCACAAAGTCGAACAAGCCTAAACCTCGAGAACATCCCCAAGAAGAGGAACTGCAGAAGTTTAAGAAAGATTTTGAAGCATTTCAAGCAGCACGATTTAATGAATGTGCTAATGTCGTAAAATTTAGCAGTGCTCCAGCGCAGCTGATTGCACAAGAGGACCTCAATAGAGAGAAGATGTTTTTTTATGCTAATTCTAATAGAACCACAAGTAGTGAAAGGCTAAGGGAATCTAATGATCTTGCTGAACGAGTAGTTCCACAGGAACTGCTTACTTTCGGGAGCTATAAGGAGAAAAACTTATGTTGTTCAGATGACGAAAAGGAATCTCTGCATCCGAATAGAAAGTTAAGAACAGACTTCAGGGCCTCACAACTTATGAAACTGAATCAGAAACTTGATAATGTTGCTGGTACCACGAAGATTGTGATTTTAAGACCTGGCCCTGATAGGATAGATACTAGTGAAGATTCATGGAATTGTACTCCCAGCACTTCGGAAGAGAGAGGTAGCATAGAAGATTTTCTCGAAGAGGTGAAAGAAAGGTTGAAGTCTGAACTGCAAGGTAAGTGTTCTAAGAGGAGCACAACCGTAAGAGGAGGAGGGATCGAGACCCCTTATCGGGAAAAGCCATCAGAGCCTAGAAAAATAGCTCAGCGTATAGCACAAGAGGTGAGAGATCGTGTGTCAAGGGATCTTGGGATGAACTTACTTCGTTCAGAGTCAACAAGATCATATCGAAGTGAAATTCACTCAAACGGAACAGGTTCTCCTGAGTTTGTTAACAGAGATTCAAGGAAATTCTTGGCAGAGAGGTTGAGGAATGTTCTGAAAGGTGAAATACGTCAAGAAATTCCAACTGTTGCTCGTAATAGTTCAAGATTATCCATGTCGGATTACGCGAAGGGTGAATCTGGACAATCAAGAGATGCATGGATTGACGATAAAACAAGCTATCCTGATAGTTATACAAATGAATTGGAAAAGCAATGCAGGTCTTTCAGAGGGGAACCTGATGAAAGTGCAGTGCACCAGAAGGATCTCTCTCCTAGGAACCTCATCCGATCTTTGTCTGCTCCGGTATCAGGAACATCATTCGGAAAACTCCTTTTGGAGGACCGCCATATATTAACTGGGGCCCAGATCAGGAGGAAGCACGAAGTAATTGAGAAGGTCTCACTGAATATTAAAAAACAGAGAAAGGAAAAATTCAACATAAGGGAAAAGGTTTCAAGCTTTAAATACAGCTTGACACTCCGAGGAAAACTGTTTCGTAGGAGAGTCAAGTCGGTAGATGGATTGGATCAAAATAATAACCTGTTAAGAGATATCACGAGTGGACCAACAGTGATGATGAGTTTCTGCGATACACATGTAAGGACCTTTGATTCAAATTATTTTTAAGTTCCACGAAGAGAGAGAGTATAGCGTTTCGATTTTCTAAATTTTTTTCATTTGTTGTAGGAGAATTCCACTGAAGTGCCACCAAGCCCTGCATCTGTGTGCAGTAGTATTCATGAAGAATTCTGGAGGCCAGCTGATTACTTAAGCCCCATATCATCGACAGGTGGACATCAACTCGAGGATAGTGAAATGTCCAATGTTTTCAGAGAAATAAACTCAAACTTGAATGGTTAGTAATGGAAGTTACATTGTTCTTTTTCTAACTAATATGTTGAGACTTGTGAAATTCGAACTTTTCAGCTTTCTTTTTCATATAAAAATATATTAAGTGACCAACCAGCTAGCGCACCAACTATACTTGTTTGGTTCGATATTTATTGATACATTAAAGCTCACTTTAATTTCGTAAAAAAGGCTTTGGTGGTGACATTGGTTGAATGGAAAATCTCTTATATTGGGTTGGAATTTTTTGAATGTTCCGTTGAAACCCTGTAATCTACCAAAATCGGAACTAGCCTTACTTTAATCCTATTGTTGATTTCAATCTTTATTTTCATAGTAACCAAACCATGCAATTCAAGCTGGTTTTTCCTTTTCCCTGTTATATATTGTCACATCTGCTAAGCCTCTATTCACTTATGTGGTACTTTTAATTTGTACAATACAGAGTTGCGAAGGAAATTGAATCAACTAGAAGGAGATGATCTAGAGGAAGCCACAGACGACCATCAGCCTACTGAACCTGAAGTGGACATAGAGGACCAAGCTGAAGCCTACATTAGAGATTTGCTTGTTGCTGCTGGTTTCTACAACGGTTCATTTAGTCAATCTCTCTCAAAATGGGACCCCCTTGGTAAGCCTATTAGCCCCCAGGCCTTTGAAGAAGTTGAAAAGACTCACAAAGAAAGCACCAAGAACGACGAAACATGTCAAAAAGATCAAGAAGTGAATCACAGGATGATTCTTGACTTGTTAAACGAGGTACTTCCCGCTATACTTAGAGAACCAGCGAACATCTCTAGATACATGGAAAAGACTATCGGTCCGGTGCATAAACCTCCACTTGGAAGAAATTTACTTTCTCAAGTATTGAACATCGTTCGTGTATATATACATCCTCCACTAGATAGATCTTATTACGCTCTTGACAGTATGTTGGCCCGAGATTTAAACTCCAACCCATGGTCCCAACTGATGGATGACGATGTCAATGCTCTGGGACGAGATATCGAATCCCAGATCATTGGAGATATGATTGAGGAAATGGTCACGGATATGTACTCGTATAATGATGAAAACAGAATTTGTTGACGAGGTAATTGATGCACTGTAATAGATTTACAGTAGATTGTGTGTGAATGTTGTGTGTGAATTAGAGGGTATATAGATTATTGTTCTTGTAGTTGTTTGTGAGATACTGGGATTTGTTTTTTAATCTTGTATCATAATGTTGTTATTAAGGTCAGGAATTGGAGAAAAGGTTGAGGTGAGATAAGGATTAAAGTTTTTTGTTCTTGTTGTGCTGTGATTATAATTGTGAGAAATGACATTTCATATAGCAATGTATTAAAAGCTAATGATGAATTTCCTGTTGTAATGGTGAAAAATGTTTTAATGTATTAATAGAATCATAAGTTTCATTAAATTTGCTTTTTACTCTTTGCGACTTTACCACTTGGGTTTTACGCTTTTTACTCTTTCGTTCTAATAGCTCGTTTTGTTTTTCCTCCATTTTTCGAAGGGATAATTACCTCGACGTTTCTTGAAGTTTGGCATAATTATAAAATACTCATTGACGTTGAGATTTAGATAATTATTATTATTATATTCTCTACCGTTAGTTTAATTAATTTAAAACTTAATAGGACATGTGTAGCATTAGAGTGTACTCCTAAAAAGAGAATTTACTTGTTTCATAGAATTGAGATTAGGTCTTCTCGTTTGTGACCCTGGATCATAGATTAAAATTCTGAAGTGGTCCTATGGATTCTGTAAAATAAATGAAATAAAAGTTCAAAATACATGCATCGATAGAATATATATTCAGGATATACGAAAAGAGGTGTTATATTTTTATTTTATTACGATTTTGCCACTGTAGAAGTTTCAATTTGCTATTTGTTTATTATTGAAATATATTCCTATAAACATCAATTAAATGTGCTATATTTCATTTTCAAATGTTTATCAGTCAATATTTAATATTCAATTATGGGCAAATGGAATATATATTAAAAGATGATGACGCACGACATGATCTATTATTTATACTAGTTTGCGTATCACACGCTACAAAAATATTGAATATTTGCAATAAAAGAACTAATAGTCGTTATGGAAGTAGTAGTCAATAATTCAAAATTAAGAGTTGTGATAGTTAATGATCTAAAAAGTTGAGGTGAAAATATTATCTGCGATGGTTACATTGAGGTGAAATTGTTGTGATAGATTTTCCACTACCCTTGAGAAACTACGTATCATTGCGTGCCATGATGAAGTCGTAGCAATTGACTTTCCACTGACACTATTTTCTATTAATATCAGTTTTTAAATGTGATAATTGCTAAAATTTCTTGTAATGCACACTCAACACACACGTTGTATTCCTCTTTTATAAACTTAAGAATTTCAAATTTTTTGGGTATTTCTAAATAATATTTTTTAATTAATTATGGAAATATTTTTTTATTGAACTTAGGAATAAAATGACACGACTGAAAAATAAAAAATGAAGAGAATAAAAATTACAAAGAGCGTAAATAATAAACTACTAAAAAAGAAAAGTCTGTCATTTTCTTTGGAATGCTTTGTTTTTATACATTTATACAAAACGTATCAAAACAATTATTCAAGGTACTTATGCTTTATTTACAATATAGATATTTGAGAATTCCCATCATATAACAAAAAACAAAAGAATATTATTAGCGGTGAGTTAATTATGAATTTAGTCTTTTATCTCCCAATCACAACTTGACACGTGTTAAGATTAAATAGTTGGCCCAGTGGTCAATCATTGAAGTCACCAGCTAGCTTTTGATTCAATTGGGACACTAATAGGCATTTTCATAGTTGCAACTTGCAAACTTTTGAGTCTTCTATTTGGACACGAAATTTGCAAATATAATTTAATGATTTAGCTTCAAATATATATATATATATATTATAATGAGTCAAAATTCAAAACATATACCTGAGACAGAAAAGTTTGTTTGGGAAGACCCAAAAAATGGGGTTATAATATTATCCACATTTTCATGTGTGGCTATTGACTTATTGATCGTTTGGCTTGGGACCAAAAATTTGGGAAGATATGTGACCAAAAAGTGGGAAGAATGAAATGCAGATGGGCATTTAATATTATCCATGAAAAAAAAAATGACATGATTGTGATTGTTATTTGGCATGAATAGTCATAAAATAACAAAAGTATTTATTATAAGTTGTTTTAACATCCAAACGCATTTGAAGTTAATTGGATCAACTTGATTCTATCTATCCTTCCACGTATATCTTGTCTGTCCACCTGAAAAAAAGGTTTGAGGGACAAGATCATACTAGGTTAATACATTAATTTTGACGCACGCCAAGTTCTTTAGATATTTTTGGGCCAAATATAATCAATTATACAAGTTTTTACTATCCATATTCTCTTGTTGCTTTCGAATTGATTAGGCTCAAACTTAGTGTCGGAAGATTTTTATAGAGCAATCACCTAAAGGCCTCTAACAGTTTTATGCAATTCAAATCTTAAGTAATCAAGATTGAGTTGACCATTTCAAACATAATTTTCAAATCGATTTGATCAGAACCACCTTCAAAAGATCATTTCGAACACAAATTATTATTATTTTAAAGCATCGATGAAACGGCAGCGTGGCTCATTCATCTTAACACCACATTAAGATTTATTCACAATTTAATCATAATCATAAACTAACTTTGTAAGGCTAACAATTAAATAACATGATTTAAACTTAAGCTTTCATTTTTTTTTCTTTTCAATATTATGTTGGGAAATTAAAAAAAAAAAAAAATCACCTGTACCATTTCTAAATATAATCCAAATATCATGGAAATCTTTTGGGTTCCACAATGAAGTAATGAAAGTGGGAAATTAAGCCACCTCTTTATTACTTGATAAGGCAAACAAGGCCTACAAAAGTGATTGTTTTGCATTGGTTAAAGAGTCTCCAGAATGGACTAGTCTACAATAATATGCCAACATATTCCATGCCCCACGTAGTACCATCCTAGGTCCTATTCCTAGCCTTCACCAATTGGCATGTATTTGGGGGAGGTCACACCTTTTCTATTATTCGTTTTCATCATCTGGTAATTATTTCATCTGCTATTTTATTACGCTGGTATATACAAAAGCAATATTAAATTAAAAATTAATTTTTTTATGAAAAATATTTCGTATACTTGATTTTAAAATGCTTGACATGTAGACACAAAATAAAACTGAAAGTGAAGTATCGTTTGAAAATGAAAAAATATCCCAGCTGTTGATTACTTCCCTTGTGGCTGTTATTCAACATACAATGAATGTATATAAACTTGATTGGGAGCACTCATGCTTGACCAAATCATAACATAATTTATCATGTAAGCAATTATTTTAGAATTTGACCTAATCGCATAACAAATGCGATGCATCTCCTTCTGCTATGTTTCTGATTAAGAAAAATATACAAGACATGTAGCACTTTTTCTCTTATATTAAAATTTAGAGTTACTTACATTTGATTCCAAGACTAGGAAATTACCAACTACTACCCTCATGGTTTAAAAATTACAAATTAAACCCCATAAGTTTGTGAAATTACAAAATCATCCATTCCGTTAGGGGCAAAATGGGAAGTTTACTTGAAAAATTGATGATGTCATCTTTTTCCATTAAAAACCCTAACAGAATGGATGACTTTGTAATTTCACAAATTTATGAGGGTTAATTTATAATTTTTAAATCACGAGGGTAGTAGTTGGTAATTTCATAATCTCGGAAGGTAGTTAAATATAATTAACTCGAAAATTTATCATCGATAACAATCGTGCGTTACTTAAATTTTAATAAATCTTCATCGAATATTATTATATTGAATTGAAAAAAATTAAAGTTCAAGTACAAGTTGGAGACGTGAACTTGGGAAACATATTTAGGAAGATTAGTAATAATTGTCGGAGTCCACATGCCAAATCTGAATTGCCAACCATTCAATAATTAATCATTCATGATAGTATTTTATAACAATGATTCGAGGGTACTGTGTCAGCGCCTGCCACATCCCCTTATTTATATCCATTTTTCCAATTTTCCACACATATTCAGCTCCTAGTTCGGCGCCTATTTTCTTCATTCAGGTCTCTCTCTCTCTCTCTCTCTCTCTCTCTCTGGTCTTGCAGAGTTAATCATGGGCATATATATATATATGTATATATGAGTTCGATTTTATTTTTCTACTGAATAATGCGTAACTAGTTTAACTATTTGTTTATTAGTTATTGTATTTGATCTTACAATTTATTGATGATATTCTTATGAACTAATTTTTCATTGTATGAAATATAAATACAAACACACACATATATATATATCTGTATATATATTCTTTCATTTCTCAATCTATAA
>JACFYI010000136.1:92413-102568 GCA_014898755.1 Handroanthus guayacan | reverse complement strand
CCAGCACTGGAACTTTCGCCTTCTGTTGGATTGGCTCATCAGGCTGGTGAACAGGAACTGGACGTGGTGGCTTTCCTCCAGCAGAAGGAATAGATCGCACATTCTTAGTTCCTTGGGGGTGTTGAAAACCTAATAGAAGGTTGACAAATTGTGAGTGAATGCAAATGAGATTCCAATACAAATGTAGTTAGTTGAGATAATAAAAATCTAAACCAGGAGTAGGTCTCCAAGATGTATTAACAAATCCAGCAGCAGGTTGCGCAGAGGTAGGAAACAATGTTTCATCAAACATAGCAGAATTCGGCAATACAGTAGCAAGAGGGCGCCCTTCTCTATACCGCTCCATCAAATAGAGAGCAATGCAGAATTCTCTCAAAGAAAGCATACTGTCATTGTCTTGATCAGACAAGTCCCAAACCTGCTTCAAGACCTCTAAGAAAACAAATACAACAAGAAATGAGATCAGGAATGTGCTTAGGCTCAACGCAGCCAGTAAATATGGTCCAATTAGTGTCATCTAAATTTGAGATACAATAGTCCTACATTGACAAAACAAGTAGTAAACAAATTAGAATTAACTTTATCATGAAAAGATTTGCAATATCATAAAATAAATCAACAATGTGTAATATAAAATGCACCATTTGCTATCTTTTACATTCAAGTTGTTATTCCTTTTATTAGCAAGATGCCTGCAGATCGAGATGATGATAACTCAATCTCAGTCATTGCAAACTTTAGAAAGTTATGGTCATGCTTTTTGGATGACGCATTTTGTAGTGGTTTCATCTCATTGCACATCCCTTCTAATTACATTACTGGTAGATGTAGTCAATCTGAATCCCATTATGTCCTCAATGTTCAAACCTAGTCGAATTCCCTTCATCCTTTTTTAAAGCTCTTGACCAGCTAAAGAAATACAACGTACAGAATAATAACTAAAGCTTTCGATTTTAGAAGACCAACATCTAGCTTTATTAAGCCAAGTTTATTAATAGCATCATAAAACTAAAATGGAATCATGTTACTAGTCAAAAGGTATAACTCAACAACAGCTGATAGAAATTCATATTCTTCTAGTTATCAAATATTTTATCTATCCATATGAAATTACAACACTTCAAAGTCAGTTTTATCCCGCTAAAGGTAAGAGAAACTAAGCATGAAAATAAGTAATTATGGCCAATAACTATCCACCATATTTATCATCTAGGCAAACAGACAATATCTATTTTCAACTAACCTTAAGTTAGTTTCTACCAAAAAGGCAAAAAGATACCAACTAATTAGTTTCTACCAAAAAAGCAAAAAGATACCAATTAAAGGATAAGATCGGAGAAAGGCTTAATCCAGACACTAAATGGAGTACAGCATACCTCGTGGTAGCTTCCAACTCAAGAATAAGTTGCGTGCCTGTTCACCAGTAATTTTCCCATCTCGGTCAGTGTCAACTTGCACAAATACCTTGCTATACTTCTGAACATCAGACTGAGTCATTCTTGGCCATGGAGGCTGAGATTGTCCAGCTGCAACAGGAAATGCAGTGGATTTTTGTGGCAAAACATGATTTGCTTTCTCACTGGATTGCAGTTGCTGAGTTTGAGTGGCTGGAGGTCCAGAAACAGCACTTGGTTTAGCTGTAGGCTGGTCTCGTGAAGAAGTCAAATTCCCAGTGGATGAGGCAGGTATGCTAAGTGCAGTGGAAGTTTGCTGTGGTTGAGTAGGTGCCGCTGAGAACACATCTCCAAAAACTGGGTCAGAAGCAAACCCATTTCCTGTGGCTGAAAGTGATTTGGAGTCCTTAGCCTGGGAACTCAACAAAGCTGAATCATTAGGCTTGGATGAAGCAGCTTGCAATAACCCAGTGGGTCCCAGTGCTCTAGGTTGAGTAATAGGTGAGGCAGCAGGGCCTAAGCCACCCTGTGTTGCAGAAGGAGTTAAGGTTCTGTTGGGAACTTGAGAAGAAATTCCAGCTTGGGAGCCATCAGTACTCCCACCAAGCGAATCAAAGGCATTAGGGCGAAGAGACACAGACACAGAACCTGCCCCAGGCACTTGGGTCGAAACGACTGGCTGAGATTGGAATCCAGGACTATGAGGTGGAGGCCGAGGTGGCCTCATGACTTGGCCTTGCTGAAAAGAATGCAGGCCACCAACACCAATACCTTGTGTGGAGATGGGAGAACCATCCAATTTCGCAGGAGATGGAGCTGCCTTTGCATTTGACGGAGGACCAGATAGTGCTGCAAGATTTATCTGTGGAGCAGGGATTTTGGTTGAAGCTGGACCATATAAGGCGGCCTTCACAAGTTCTGGAGTCAACTCTCGCTTGCTCTGTGCTACCGTAACAAGTTTAAGAGCATTATAAAATTCTGAACGGCCCAGGAAACCAACTCGATTTTGATCGGCATACATCCATATCTGCAGCAAAGTCACAAAAGCATATTTTGTTGTGTCAACCACTCAAAGCACATTCAAAGACACAATATTCTTACATCTTTCTCTGTCAAAGTGTTGCAGGTACTTCAGGTATCCATGCCTCTATATTACTATCACTAGTGTTCTTGCTAAATCAATAAATAATTCTGCTGTTCACGAACAGCAATAATGCCCCTCTGTAACAGAGACTGAAGTCCAAGTAGACGTTCACCCTCAACCACAATTAGAAACAACCATAACTACACAGCAGAATGATAATCACAGAAGATATGATAAGACTATTATCAAGAGTAAAAGCCCTTAGCATAAATGGGACTGTCCTCAAGAGTAAGTGAATAAATTACATGGAAGCAACTGCCATTTCAGGCCAGTCTGATGTCTATAATGGAAGAGGGCAGTGGCAGAGCCCAGCACCAGGGAGAATTCTCTATTAATCTGTAATGTACAAGGAAAACATTATGGTCGCTGTACTCCAACCCTCTTCAAAAGTAACTTTCTGAAACCTCTACTTGCACACCTCTAGGTTATTGAAAAATTTATTTTTATACACTTTAACTTACTACCAGAAGAAAAAATAACAGAGGATGGCTAGATTCCAGAAGCCCGGGAGTGAGTGTTTTATTCAAATAAATGAGAAAGGTGGCAACATTCCACCTATCTATCTCTAGCAGCCTCAGTTTATTAGCTGTAAGACTGAAGTTTGCGTATTGAGCTTAGTTGCATCCCTTTCAATACGCATAAAAAATGCGCATAATCCAGTTATTTAGCTGCTATTATTCAACATTAAGCTCATTTAAGATTTCCATGAGATGCCATTTATCAGCAAAATTTCAGTGTTTAACCTAGCTTGATAACTGGACAAGACTAGATAAAAAAGATGAATGGAATCTGGATCAAGCAAGGAAAAGTGGAGATAATGTTCATGTGTTGTCTTGATAGTACAATAAAGACAAGAAAATAGAGAATCATAATTCTACATAACCTGCTTCCATCCAACTTAAAATAACTATCCACTATTATTACTCTCAGTTCTAAGTTCCTTGGTTGAGTAAACTCAAGTGAAACAAAGGAAAGAAGTCATCAAAGTTTAACCATCAGATCCTCAGAGATCCACGGCTATCAGCTGCCATGGACAACATTGAGAAGCACTTGTTGTAACATTAAGCTAAATCCTTGATGAAACAACAAGTTAGCCATGAGAACGACCCAATGCCGATTAACCTGTTTACTGCTTACTTAGTTCACTAGCCCTTCTTTGTGTTCACATGACTAGCTTATTAACCCATTTAACTCAAGTTAAATAGCAAACATTGTTTAATCGTCTAGTTTACTTGGCTTGAAACCAGATAGACTGATTACTATAGAAAATAAAAGACAATCAGGTAAAACTATCCCCAAATCTTCTACTAAACTACCCGGTGATAAAAATGCCATATCGACAACCCATCTTATCCACGAGCAACATCTAAATGCAAAGCTAGTTTTCTACATTAAAAAAAGGATCTCGGTTAAGAGAAATAGTGAAAGGACCTGAGCGAGGACTTGTCTAGGTAAATTTGAAGCTTGGAGGAAGGCAACTGCCTCATTTCCACTAATCCGGCCATCCCGATCCACATCCGCTCTCTGAAAATACGCCTCAAATTGTTCCATATTTGGAGCCTGCCCCGCCATTTCCCACAAATTCGAACGCGAATCGTAAGACGACGAATCCGATCGATGAATCAAATCACAGATCGAAAATAACCAAGAATCATTTTACATGGGCAGCCAGCGATCAGTTTGGCAGGATCTAGAGACGTCTTCTGCGGAACGGCTAAAGGAAGAGTTCTTTGTTTGGTGTTGGGTGCAGAGCTCAACGGCACAAAGCTATCGACTTTCAGAGATGAAATTATTACAATTCGGCCAAAAAGAAGGCCGTCTCGGAGACTCCACGAGTGGATGGCGGCGGGCGGCGGTGGAGGCCAACTTGGGGGAGTGGCGGTGGCGGCGGTGGCGAAGCCGTGGGAGAATCTACAGGATGAAAGAAGATCGAGTGATGGGAGAATCGAGAGGAGGCTAGGAAGAAATGATATGGCTGTCGCACCAGTTGACGGTAAATTCCTTGTTTGTTTGTCATTAAAAATTAAAATGTGGATTGGCTAAGGTTTTGTATTATATAATTTTAAATAAATTGAAATATATAATAATAATAATAATAATTAACAATATATTGTTTGTTAATAAAGATGCAACGTTTGGTTTTCATAAATCATTATACCAAAATTTTAATTATTATAATCAAAATATTGAGTAATCTACCATTAAATACAAATATTATGCATTAATATATTTTCTTTTGGGTATAATTGCAGCCATCGCAAAACAAATACAAAATCAAAAAAATAAACTCGTACTCTTATTTTTGGGTAATTCACAAAATATTTGACGAATATGATCTATGTTAGTATTATTTTAGTGTACATGTTGGACTACAGGAGGAGGTTACTAGATCAAGGTGATATTTAGTATTATAATCAAGTAGTTTTTTTTATCGTAATTGTCAAAATGATTTCTTTCTTTTTTTCTATTTATATGAAATTTACATTGAGTTGTGCTGATATTAACATAGTCTACTGTCATTTTCCTTTCTTTGTTTCAATGAATACATTTTATTGTTTGATACTACAAATTAGTTTTACACACATATAGACACCATTTGTTATATCGAAATTTTTGGGTGCTAACTGTTTGAAGATTATTTCTCTATTTCTATACACATAAAAAAGTGTTCCAAATATACACACAATGGTTAGGATGAGAACAAATGAACTTATTGCGTTTTTTATACATAATGCTCTGTATATAATATACTAGCTTAATGATTTATATTAATTTTTTATATTTAATTGATTGTTACTTTTTTTTCCCACTATCCTTTACGAATTAGTTCATTGAGCAATAATACTGCATATAAAATTCATTAAATAGATATATAATCGTTTCGGTAATCAGTCGATCTAATAAAGTCATAAAGCTAGATAGTCCTACAAAGTCATGGAAAGAAAACAATATTCTAGATTGAGCACTGTTTTGAATTCAATTAGTTGATATTGAAGGACACAGTGTACATGGGGATCTATCACAAAACCATAACATGCAATCCAATACTCCCAATACCACATCTAAATTCTTATGAGATAAATGAGAGTCGTCATACGCCCTAAATTTATTACTCAACTACTCTTACATGGAAAAGTACTTGGTGCATGCCTCATATGTCTTAATGACTTGCCAAAAAACTTATGTGACGAATCAAAATCAGATATGATAATAAAACTCTATTAACGTTCTATGATACATAATATTCATTAATATCAGCCCTCCGTAATACTTGAGATGATTCATAGCCGATCTGGTAAACATACAAAAATAAATGCATAACATATGCCATTGTCAATCTAGTCTACATATTATAAGGCACGAAATATAAATATATGTGAAGAAAAATGAAAGAATAAGTTATCTGCCAAATTTAAATGATAAAAAAATTGAAATATGTGCACCTAATAAATCATTCTTTTTATTTTTTTTACAATATATTATAAATTACACCAGATACAAAATATTGTGCATAATTGCCTGAAAGATAGCCGGGGAAAAAAATTAATCCAAAGGTGTTCCTTAATTTAATGCTTTATATATATAGTTTTTCATTTTTCATTTTTTTTTAAAAGGTTAGCTGAGGCGAGGTGTCAACTCTTAAAGAAAAAGGCCATTACTTTTTCAAAAGGCGAATCAACCTTTTCAAAAATAAAAATGACTTCCATATCTTCTCCAAGTTGCCCAATTATAATGGTTTTAAAAATTATTAATTTTTTCGAAAAAAATAACTACTAGAATTTTCAGTACATAATTTTTTTAATTTATAACATAGTAATAGAGTCTATTTTAATTAGTTTTAGTTTTTTATTTTTCTCAATGATTAGCGGTTTACATCAATAATAACTGTGAGCTTGCATTGTCTGCTTAAAGTAAAATAATAATAATATATACTTAAGTATATATAATAAGCAATTAATTTGTGAATATTTAATTATTAAATACTATTAGTAGTATATTCAATATACTTGTATTCGTATAGTCTAATAAGAGATGATTAACTTTTTAGTATGTCCTAAGTGGTTTCTAGAGTCATATAATATTAATAAGTATTCTAGAAATATAATACGAAAACAGACCACTAAGGATAAAGTGCTTTACGTAATGTGGGTATTGGGTAGTAATTGGTGACTTGTTCCTTTTCTTTTTTTTTTCTTTTATTTATTTCTTTCTTTTTTGGGATAAATCGCAATTTCACTTGAGCAATAAATCATCTTATAGAAGACCGCTAATTTTTATGTTTCTAATAATTGAATATTATAGGTATGACACAAAAATATAATATGCTAATAAAATAAAAGATTGGAAGTGATAAATTCCACATTATAATTTTAATCACCTTAAAATACTAGTATTATTGAACTTTTTATTTCTAGCAGAAATATTTGATAAAATAATTTTCAAACTAAATAATTAGTATTACTTAAATTGTTTTGGAGGTATAAGTGGCAATTTTCAAACCGACCCATCAACCCAACATGAAATTAGTGGATTTGGGTTGAGAGTTATCGGGTTGGGTCGAAATTAGGTCAATTCGAATAAGAACTCACAAAATTTGAATAGGTTTAGGTTGGGTCGCGGGTTGACTGACTCAATCCGAAATTACATATCAGATGACGCAACAATCCGAATGACTTGAACCAACCCTACCCATATAACACAAAACACATATATTATTTATATAGTATTTATAATGTTAAAGAAGATGTTCATGTTGGCTTTGTGTAACTTGGATAGTTAGACTAACTTTTGCATTATGCATTTTTATTCGAACTATATAACTTTTGTTGTTGGTTGCTTTTCAAACCTTAGTATATAACTTAATTATGCATGAATGTAAGATTTGGATTGAGTTACTAGTTTTGGAGTTTTTATATAAATAATGCAATGTGGTTGATTTGAGTAATTAGATTTATTTTGATTTTATGATGTATACCAGTGATGATTTGTTTGAACAATAGGAAAAAAGACTACAAAAACTTTAATTTTGCAAAAAGATCAAGTATCATTAAATGGGTTGCGTTATGAGTTTTTGAGTTGGTGGGTCAACCTAGTTTATATTCAGGTTAACCCAGGTCGATCTGATTTAACTCAGGTTAGGTTTGGGTTTAGACTAATCAGGTTGAAAATTAAATGGATTGGATTCGAATCGGGTTCAACTCGAACCCTCCCAATCTACCCGAATTGCCAGCCCTGTTTGAAGGCCACGCATCACCTCATTTTAGCCCTGCATTAACAAACAATTATATTAGAAAATCTCATTTACACAATATTGCACTGCAAGTTGTTTGATTGTCATGGCTCGTTGTTCATCCTCGACGGCTGAACTCAAGGTAGAGTGAATGGTGTTTTTGAATCCAAGAATGTCCACGATGGAAGTACGGATTTTTAGGTTTAGATTACTACTAGGAAAAAAATTGAAACGCTATTTTCAATACAGTTTTTTCTAAGTTCAGTGTACTTAGAAGATTTTACCCTTCTCATAATAACCTTCTCTCCCAAAAAATTCTCTCCCTACCAAAAAATTCTCTAAACTATTATTTAACTATTTTTCGCTTAAAACATACAATTCTACTAAAATTTAAATATATAATCAAAATTTAACAGGAGTCAATCAGATTATAAAACGAAAACGATTCAACTGATGTAAAAATTCAGATTACAAAAACAAAAACACTTAACTTTTTTTTTAAAATTTATTCACGCATCTGTACTCGGCCATAGTGACCGAGCACAAAAATTTAGAGTGCCGCTGAGCTCCTTTATTGCACTTCGAACGGCGCCACCGAGGCTAGCTAAATCAACTCGGCCGCCATGGTTGATTTATAGTAAGGAGGCTCGGCCACCATGGCCGAGGCCTTTTTTTTTATTTTGACATGTAATTTCTAATTATTTCTATATTATATTTTAATTTTATATTTAATCTATATTTTTTAGTTACTATATAAATTTTTAATTTAGCATCTTAAATCAAGCTAGGTAAATATTTTGATTTCATATTTATATGCATAAACCAAAAAAAAGAAAAAACAGAAAAAGAAAAGAAGAAGGAGAGAAAGAAAAATTAAATATAAAAATTAAAAAAAAAAAGAAAAAGAAAAAAGGGGGAAGAGCTTGCCCACCATGGGCGATGCCGAGCTTGGTTTTGGTGATGGCCGAGCACTACTATAACTCCCCTCTCTCTCTTAATTTTGAATTTTTGTGGTTTGATGATTATTATTAATTATTACTAAGTTCTATTTTAATCAATTAATGATGAATATTGATGATTAGTTATTAATATCATGTAAATTGTTAATTATTACTGATTAATATTTTTAATATTAATTAGTTGTTATGTTTTATATTTTTTTTTAGATTGAGGTGGAATTGTGTATTTAAATTGAAGTGAGATTGTAGTTGTTTGGTAGAATGATAAAAATTAAGAGATTTTTTTTTCTAGAAAAAGAATGTTTGTTCAAAGTGAAATTATAATGAAAAAGGTAAAAATGTTCAAGTGCAATCAACTTAGAAAAAACTGTACTACAAATAGCACCCCCGAACAAAATTGGATTTTTCTTCATTTACACGTTGTCCGGATGCCAGGCTGTAGGTACTCAAAATTTCCTTTAGTTTTCTAGTCGATTGTGCAGTAGCTTCGCAGAAAGTGAACATATCATCTGCAAAAAAGAAACTAGTTAGTGATATAAGGAACACTTCGTGAGATACCAAGTTTGTATACAATTTCATATATATATATATATAAAATATTGAACATGTTTATTATAAAAAAAAATATTGAATATTTTATGTACACTATACACCCAAAGCTAATCTATACTATATAGAAAGTGTTATGGCTAAATGCAGTTATTTTGGTCTTATTTCTTCATATGTTATACTTATAAAATGTACCTTAATATTATATTATATTAATATTCTAAATTATTACACAAATCAAATTTATATTATACTTTAATATATATTTATTATATATTATTTATTTTATGAATCACACATCTACAGTGCAGTTGACACTAGTATATATATTAAACATTTGGGCAAACACGTAATGGTGGCTTTATAATTGACAAGAGTATTGTATAGTTAGTTGTACTGCTTCATGGGTTATGAAAAGCGCCAATTTCCGGGATTCGAAATCGAACCTCTGCCAATTCTTGTAGTTCAGCTACTAATACCATTCCATTCCAGAATCAAAACCCTAATTCCCTTGTAATTCTCCTGCAATTTCCGGTAACGGGATTCATTCTTTGTCCCCTATTTTTGAATATCCATTGATTCATCGAAAGACTCATTCATTAGCGTAATTGTGTGGAGAAAGTATAGCCCAGTTGCAATTTTGCTATCTATTTCATTTTTTAATGTAAATGAGGTATACTGGTCTTTTCTGTTGTTGTATTATTCTTTTGAGATTGTGTTGCGAAGAAACTGTTTGGGTATTTTAGATGAGGAGCATTGAACGGTTGCCTGAGGCCCTCCACAGCTCTGTGCGGTCGGGGGTTGTGATATGCGATTTGACAAGGATTGTTGAGGAGCTAGTTTTTAACAGCCTTGATGCAGGTGCTACAAAGGTAAGTT
>JACFYI010000136.1:74700-92313 GCA_014898755.1 Handroanthus guayacan | reverse complement strand
AATAAATGTTAGATACATGTGTTTGAATGGGCTGTGGTTACTTGACCACGAGAATAATAGTGTGGGAATAAATCTTCCGGTGATGAAACCTATATTACTGTAACTGCAACTTTTGTGATTTAGGCTCTTATGGTCATCTTATGATCCCTCCTAATAAAAATGGTTTACTTTCAAGTCTAACTCCAATGGTTCCAGTAGGTCTCCGTTGCAGTTGGAGTTGGTAGCTGCTACATTAAGGTGGTCGATAATGGTAACTTCCATTTCTGTTTTCTATTCTACTTACTTTGGAGGTCATGGATGAGAAGGAAGTGAATGGAAACTTGTGCATTCAGACAAGCAAAAGAGATCATCTCAAGTTAATTGAGCTAGCTTCACTCCCTTCTCTTCCACCCAGGAATAACTGAGCTAGCTTTAAAAATTTTACGTGAAAGCATATTCATACATAATTTCCTCTTTCCCTCATGGAATAGAGAATTGATTAGTAAATCTGTGATGTACATATCTATGGTTTTGTAGGCTCTGGTATTACTCGGGATGGATTGGTGCTGCTTGCTGAAAGATATGGTAATGTGTAATTATATATAGAACTCTCCTTATGGTTGATGCCTTGATGCCTGCATCTATAGCTTTACATATGAGGACTTTGTTGTCCGAGGACAGAATTTGGCATTAGCAAAAGAACACACTGTGTTCTTCAGGGTGTGTTATTGGAGAGCCATTTGGGGAGAATTATAGTCCTTCAGAAAAACAAATAATCGTTGAACCACAATTTAGCATTGTGACTGTTGTTCATGGAAGATAGTTAAATGTCAAGTATTGAGACGAACACAGAGAAAACTATTTGTGTGCATCAAAATCTTGTTTTAGCTTGTGAATTAAAATTCAAGGGATTAAAAATGAACGGATACATGGATACCTGTTAAGCACTCTTACCTAGTACTTCCACTAGTTAGTGGAAGGTGTTAAACAAAATGACTCAATGAGAAACACCAGGACTTCAGGTTAATATCTGTTTGACTTCTAAGTTTCATGGTCCAAAGGAATTTGTTAGTTATCACCGACAAGCAGCAGAAAGCATAAGCTAAAGTTTATATTTGACTGTTAAGCATTGCAATTTCTCATATGTTTACATTTCTATACCAGTGTATGTACCCAATGAGATGTGTTATATACTACTTAAGCTGATTTCTGTAATAAATATAGTTGCAATAAGTCAGTATTGAAAGGTTGCTTTCATTCTGATCACAACAGTTTTAAGATTGACAAGTGTTTAACTATCTTCACAATGTAGGAGACAACAGAAGACTTAAGTGTTTCTGTTTTTGTTATGTTGTTAATGATGAAAACTAAGCAGTTTTAAAACATTGACTTAATCTTCTTAAGATTTCTTATTTGCACTTCGACCTATATTTTGCCATTTTGGTTAATTTGTTCTGCAAAATAGCAACATCAAAAGTTGACCATTTGACGGGGGTGGATGCTGGTACCGAATACTTAGACTTTCATGGAGAAGCTCTGTGCTCAATTTCTGATGTTTCTTTGTTGGAGATCGTGACAAAAGCACGTGGAAAGCCAAATGGATACAGAAAGATAATGAAGGTGCAGGGATCATTGAGCTGTCTCAGTGAGGTGCATATATGCTATTTTTAGTGAAACTGTTATTGTGTGACTCCCTTTTCTTTTGCAGAGCTCGAAGTGTTTGTTTTTTGGAATCAATGACGATAGACAAGATGTGGGCACTACAGGTATTCATTGCATATTTCATCACCAGACTTTTTTATGATCAGAAAGGATATTGAAATCTAAGGAAACATGGAGATAAATTTTGCACTATTTGTAGTGGATCCATCGGAAATGGAATTAGTCTTGTTTCAATAATTCATTAATTTTATGCATGCCTGATTGCTTGCGAAGACATCTATGAGTTTTGTTAAAAAAGAACTGGTTTCTGGGCTCCAATATCCCACACTGTGTTTATTCAAGGAGAAAAGAAGAGGAAAGTCTTTTGGGACTCTTGACAATGATCAAATTGTTGTCCCTCTAGAAAGATTACTGAGATCCAGATTTTCAGTGTGCTGTTCTATTTTATGGTCTGCTATTTATTTTTTATTAGGATGATGGATACTGGGCCAAAAAAATTATAAAAGCTGACTCTGTTTGCTCCATTGATATATCCAAGATGCTCATGCAAAAGCCATGCTGGAATGTATAGCCTCTCTTTATAGAATAGTGCCATTGTAAACTGCATTACCAGATAATAAATCAAAAGGGCTTTTGGTGTATGAAGTGGAAGCAAAAAATGAATTAAGTAGCAAAACTCTGATCAACATGTGAAACAAATTAGAAAAACATTTGTAGCATCAAAGATAGGATTTTGGATGGGATAACCTCCATGTTTTTCTTCCAAGAGTGCCATTGGTAGTTTAACCTCAGCTTCTTATTCCGATATGGATGTGTGTGTGTGTGTGTTTTGTTTTTATATTTTATTTTTTATTTTTCTTAATGAGAGTAGAACTCCCTTGGTTATTCAGCTAAACTACAAAAGACCTGTGTGGTGCCTTATATAAGTATATGTAAATCTACTAAGAGAAAAATACTGCAAAGGACCATTCTTCAGGAAAACAGTGTCGGTCCAAGTATCATAGTTAAAATTTATTGCTCCTGCTGCTCATTGGCTCGCATCATTTTCCCCCTCCCTTTTTTTTTGCCACATATATTTTGTGCTTAATCCGTGACTAACTTCTCAGATATACTAACCAGAGTTGGAATTTGGTATTGCACATCAGCTATTAACCTTTTCAACATTTCATTTGTTATGATTGAGCCTGGGTGCAGCTATCATGTGTTAATTTTTAGCAATTGGAGTTGTTTTCATCCACTCTATTTACTACTCTTGTCTTTTGCTGTCTGCAGTCATTGTCCGTGACATATTTTATAATCAACCAGTTCGAAGGAAGCACATGGAATCCAGGTTCATCTTTTCAACGAAAATCTGCCGCTTGAAAAGATTTAACATGTGTGATCTTAGCAATTTAGGGTTTTCTAGAAAAGGGTCTTGCACTAACTTGATGCGATTGTTATGCATTTATCCGAAATGGTAGCCCCAAGAAGGTGTTGGATTCAATCAAAACGAGTGTGCTGAGAATTGCCCTTGTTCATGTCAATGTTTCCTTCAAAGTTGTGGATGTCGATGGGTAATATCCTTCTTTACCTTCTACTTATAACTATTTAAAGGTTATTTTTCACCTTTTGTTCCTTGAATGTGGTGGGTCATATGGACTATTCCTTATACATCCTACTTGTAACTATTTTAAGGTTAGCTTACACGTTTTATTCCTTCTAATGCAGTGCAGATGAGCTGCTGCATACTGAACCTTCATCTTCTCCGCTACCAATACTTTCTAGTTATTTTGGGATTGAGAATTTAACTGTTTTCTACAAATTGAATTTATCTGATGGTGAACTAAGGCTCTCTGGGTATATTTCTGATCCTCGTCAAATTTTCTCTCTGAAGGTATGGTACCTCTTGTTTGGTTCTTGTGCTGTAATATATAAAATAGATTCTGTTTTCTGATAGATGGTTGCTTGCGTGCAGGCAATCCAGTATGTCTGTATCCATAACTATGATGATCCTTTTAGAGTTGTTATTTGGTGGAAGTGATAATCTGAAGTTGTGATTTTAGTGCTTGTGTTTCTTAACGGTAAATGCAGACATCAACTCAAGATTTATATGCAAAGGACCAATTCATAAGTTACTGAACCAATTGGCTGCTAAATTTGATTTGTTGAATTCCTGGAGGCCGGCCACTAGTTACCAGAGCGAGAAGCGAAACAAGTATGAAGTATGCGCAACATTCATTCTGAATCTGCACTGCCCAAGATCTTATTATGATGTAGTTACTTTTGAGCGATCAAGGGCATCAGTGGAATTTAAGGTATTTGTTTCCTGATCTGGCATGAATCTTCAATTCATGCTGCATGTGAGATTTCTTAATGCATCTAGACTGAGCTAACTATCATGCTTTCTGCAAAACCGTGAAATAACTGTGCCTTTCTTTCCGCTGCCAGTATGCTATGGAAAGGCATCAGTTCCACATACAATTATGATATCATACATGCTACTCTGTTTAGATCTGCTCTTTGTTTATCAGCCAGAAAAAGTGCGAGCTAGTTTACTGTTTAGGATTTTCTACAGAGTTAAATCAATTTTATTTTAGTTATGTGGAGATGCTACTTCAATCTTGTTTTGGGTTCAGACTCAACTCTATCTCTAGACATGCTCCTTGTTAAACTGCAGGCAATGAATTGGATTGTTATCTCTGTTGCTTCACTTTTAGAAATTTTAAACATCTGAAATTGTTCTTGATGAAAGTTAGTCGAGTATACGTAGATGATCCTTGTATTTACTGTTTTCTATACACTTTTCTGTATCAGGATTGGGGTCCTGTGCTTAATTTCATTGAGAATGGCGTCATGGAGGTTTGGACGGAAAATATATCTCATGGTAATGGACAAATTATCTGTTGAATACATATCTAACCTTTATATAAATTTCTATGCCCTTTAAAGAAAAATTTTCTGCCATGGTGGAGATTTTATGGCTCAATTCTCCAGGCAAATTCTTGTCCCATGCTTATGTAATCAACATATGGGCTTATCATTTTCATCTTCATTGTTGAGTGCTATCTGGATGTTTTCCGAAGTTAAACCACAAGGGCTCCAATTATTGTTAATTATCTTGCAGTGTTAATTTTAGTTCGCTACTCCCAAGTATACCCTTTAATACCATCTAAACACCTTTGCAAGCTGGCTTACGATCTAGCAATCTTCATTTTGGTGCCTGAACCATCTGAATCAGTTCTTCTCCAATCTATTTGGTGAGACGTACCACAATCAACTCCAAATGGACCTGTTTTATTTCTTCATGTATCCCATTCCTGTCGTTTTTCGCCAATGACACTTTGACATCATTGTCTTCCTGGAAATCTAATTGGACATTCATATCTTAGCAACAACTGATTTATGTGCAGATTTTTATCATTGGATTTAACATTGCATGTGTTGCTGCAATTTTGTTCAGTTACACTTTTATCCTTGAACGAAACTGGTATTTGCTCAAATTTCCAAAGCCTTACTTAAGTCAACTTATTCAACCCTTATTTCCTATTTCTAACTGCCTTGTGGGAGTTTTAGTATTGGATCTTCATGACTTCTTGATATGTATGAACTTCCTAGAAGTGCTTCTCATTCCAGTACATAGACTTGCTCTGTCTGAAGTCAAATCCTTTCGTTTCATGATGTTCTCTGGTCCATCTTAGATGCTGATATTTGTCTTCTTGAAAGACATGCCAGACGCTTTTGAAACTGGAAAAAAGAGGTGCAGGAAACAGAAAGGCCAATTTCCTCTAGATTTTTGCTCCCCGCAGCAGAAGAAGCTCTGCAAAAGTTATGATAATGTGTCAACTTTGGAAGAGTGTTTATCTTCATTTAGAAAGCCTTCGAGAAATGTTTCTGAGCTTAAAAGGCCTCTGGTTGCAGCGGATTTGCTATCTGAAACAGACTACCTACGTCGATCATGTAGTAGGCCTCTCTCCAGTTACCAAGTAACTGCAAACAAAGAGACTAGAAATCATCCATCTCCTGGCAGTGCTTTCTCTCCGGCACATTTTACATATACACATGGTAAAGATGAGGACATATCATGTTCACCTCTGGGGAATATCCCACCGGCATTCGATTATGAAATAGATAACATAGCTACACTGCCAGGGGTCTCTGCTGCTTGTCGTCAATTTAATGATGATACTTATATGGACCAGCATCCGAGCAGATCTTTTCTAAGGAGTTGCTCCTTTGAAAGAAGCTTGCCGCATGAGAAAAAATCACCTGCAAGAGATGAAATACTTGAATTCGGAAGCAATGACATCAGAAATAGAAAAACGTGGATTGATTATGATGAGAACATGGTCGATGAAATCGACCTGGCCATTGGAGGAAGAGATCTACTGTATGATGAACCATCACCATTTCAATCCTCTCCAATGAATCAATCTGACATGCATGAAATATCAGAGTTTCCCATTTTAAAGTCATCTTTAGTATCTAGAAAAATTCTATCTGACTCTTCTGAACAGATGGGCAAATGCTCTTCCAGTCGGCATTCTTTCAGGTCTGGCTGCTGTCTTGTAACGGCAGAGCAATCTACTGGGATCAAGTTTCTTGATGATGATGATGCTATTTACAAAAGATTAATTGAAGGTTGCTCTGAATTTGGTAAAGACGATATATGCGATTATCCTGCTCAGGGAGAACATTATCTCAGACAAAGTAATTTAAATAGGGAAGATAGTTGGCAGCAGCAAAACTGCTCCCTTATGAACCTTTCTCGTCATAATAACAAGGAACTTGATGAATTTCATTGGGGGGATTTTGAGAACCCTTTCTCTCCAGAGCCTTTCAAAAGATTTAGTGAAACAGATTGGTTGCCTTTACCGTTATATGGTGAAGAAAGTCCCAAAAATCCAGTGGAGCATAAATGTGGAAGACCCAATAGTAGGAATCAAGAGATGATGTTCAACAGGAAAAAAGGCTCCATAAGAAGCCATTCAGCTCCTCCATTTTACAGAAGGAAGAAGAGATATTTGGATTTGACTGATACTTCTAATATGTTGTCTGCAGAAAGCAATGTCGAGAACATCCATGCAACAATTTTGTCTACAGGTCTGCTCTCATTGCCAAATTTTGTTTGATGATTAAATACAATGTAAAATAGAGAGGCAGGGGGGAAAAATCAGTGCTCTATATTTTGCAGGGAATAGGAACTCCATTCATAGACAACATGCAGAAACTAGAAACTTGAAAGGTTTACAGAAATCATTTGGTGAATACCACCCTTCTTCAGTGGAAAGATCAGACATGGATTGTTCATTTGCTAAAAGGTGTAAATTCTTTGGACTTTATGTTAGACAGTTTTGATCAATATTTAGCTCAATCTAATTTTGTCATCTTGCAGACCAGGTCTGGAAATGACACCTGAAGTCATCAGAGCTCAGAATGGCGAAGCAGAAAAAAGGGAGCAGTATATCAATATGGATTCTGTTGAATGTAAGTTTTCCTTTATGGCGGAAATAATTTGCTTTTTTGTCTTCTCTATGGAAATTTGTGCCTTCTTTTGGAAAATTTCGGGTAGTATTTTTTATGTTTCTGAAGGTGCATACTCATACTTGTCTTAGCTCAATTACCTTTGCGTTGTTTGACAAAAATTATAAAAAGCACACAATCCAGTAAAATTTAAGAGTATAACTGTTACAGACCCTGCGATTTTCTATTTCTTCAGGTCTGGATTTGAAGGAAATTCAGAATTCCTTTGACTCTGGGGCAAAATGGCGGAATTCTTGTGCACCAACTATAGTAAGTGCCATACTGGCTGTGAATTTTTGAATTACTAGCAGTGACACTTAGTCATGTTTACAGGTGCAAATGAGTCAAGTTAAGGTCAAACTTCGGCAATTTTTCAAGCTTGAGCTTGAGCTCGACATGCTCGTAAAATCAAGCTTGAGTTTGAGTCTTTTAGTCCCCCGCAAAAAAAAAAAGAAAAAAAAGGCATCAATTTGAAGGTTTTTATTTTAAATAATAATATTATATTTGTGATTTTTTTCCATCGTCCTTAAACATTATTATTGTTGTTTTATTATTACTATTATTATTGCTGCTGTTGTTGTTACTGTAAATTAAATTAACTTGAAATGATTACATAATTATCTTGAATAGTATCACTGTTGTTTTGTTGTCAATAAATATTTTTTTAACTTAATATATATATATATATATATTAATTATATATAATTTTATCAGTGAAGCTCACTTTGTTGTTAACGGAAATAAGAATACCATTTGTTTTCTTAACTATAGGTTGTAATAAGATTTAATCCAAAAGAAGAACACCGACATTTAGGTGGAGCTTGGCTCATTAAAGATCTTGAGCTTGAGTCGAGCCTTACTTGGGTCAACTTGACTCATTTGCACACTATAGGTTCTTTGATTTCTAATATTAGTAAAATAACTTCTATTCCTATACAGGGTGGGAGAGGATCAGATGATACAAAGAATCAGGATATTATCCTTGATATTTCATCTGACATCTTGCACCTTGCTGGTGATTCCTTGGTTCCTAAATCAATTGACAGGATGTCCCTTGAGGATGCCAAAGTTCTCAATCAGGTTGATAAGAAATTCATTGCGGTTGTAGCCGGAAAGACTCTTGCTGTAATCGACCAGGTTATTGCATTTATTGAAACCAATTGCATGACATTTTGCCTCATATCTTTTTAAATCCCTTGGCTATTCTTGATCACTGCACTTACTGCTTTAGTCTAGTTTCACAAATATATATCTAGCATTTAGTCTTTTATTTCCTCTTGGGGAAAAAGTGATGCAGAAGACTTAATCATGGGCGCTAGAAGAAGAAAACAAGGGAAAGAGACAGAAAACATGTAATGTGATTGTGGCAAATTAATCATTTAAGAGGCGGTGTGGTAATTTTTACTAATTTAGAGCTACTTAAATTTGCTAGGATTGGTAACTTGAAGTATTTTCTCTCTTTTCCCTGATTTGATATCCTGAACTTGTTTTCTGATCAGCAAGTATTCATGAAACAATTAGTCAAGTTAAAATCTTTGTTCAAGAAGATAGTACTACCTGGTTATTTTCCTAGTATAATTAGGTCTTCAGGAGTCTGCAAATACTGTCACCCCTCCCATTTCCGATCATTAATAGAATGGCTTACCTTTTGCAAGTTGTACAAAATGGTGAGACTCAATCAACTTTCTTCTGAGAGAAATTTTGAAGGCCTTGCAGAAATTTTAAGGTTTTGTTTCAGTTTTGAACTGATTCCAAAGTCACATTGTTCTCCTAATGTTTTATTGCTCCTCTTTTTTTTTCATCTTTATAATTTTTCCATCCTTTACGGAGTATCATTTAGAACAAGCTCTAAACTATTAGAGAAGTGCCTGCGACGAATGGTTTTGTAAAAAAAGTTCCCAGTCGGAATTAAATTGAGCAACACAAGCCTGCAGATATTGAGATGTCTTGACGCAAAATTAGATTCTTGCTGCTGAAACTGACTGGCTGGCTTTAAAGTCTTAGATGAATTAACATAATGTGTTGGTGGTTGTTTACAGCATGCTGCTGATGAAAGAATTAGACTGGAAGAATTACGTCACAAGGTAAAATCATTAGCTGATCTGATCTGAGGTGTTAAAAATGCTTTGCCTGGTGTGATTTAGTGTGATAGACTCATCCAGTGAGAGTATTAGGTCTTATCTGGCGAAATGAAGACAATCACAAATCTGGATGCCGAACAAGAACTGGTAGATAATTTTTATCTCATGTTGAAGTCATTCTTTCCTAAGTTCTTCCAGAAATTATTTTGACGTTTCCAACATTGGTTACAGGTCTTGCCTGAAATTGGTTATCAGTTACTGCAGAATTATGCTGAACAAATTCAGACATGGGGTTGGATCTGCAACATTCATTTGGAGAATACAAGTTCTTTCACGAAGTAATCATCATTCTTGTTCATCAAAAGCTTCATATTTTTTATTTGCATACTTCTCAGTGGACATACATCACCATCCTTAGAACATTAAACATCCAGATGTCTTAGAGTTACAAGGATTATTCTTACATGGTCGTCTACTGTTGCATAGTTCTCTGATGCCCTGTTATGGTGTATTTGCATGCAGACATTTAGATTTTCTGAACAGACAGCCGACCGTTGTTAAACTTCTGGCGGTAAAGTTCATCTTCTTTCAGTATTTAGAAATTTTAGCTTATGAAATACACTGTGCATGTTGTGTATCAACGTTCTTTTCCTTTTCCTATAGCCTGATCATAGATTAAAATTCTGGTTACTGAATGTGTTTCAGTCTTTAAATTTTATAAGTTTTTTGAGAAGTTTCAAAAAAATTATTGAAAAGTTATGCAATAAACAAATGCAGAAAACTTAATTTTAACGCACGAACCTGCCTGGCTAGGTGCAATGTTGCATAACTGTGATATTTCCTGTTCTATCCTTTTTAACCTCGTCATTTTCTGCTCTCTATTTCATGTAAGTGGATAGAGCACGTTAGTGCTTTTATAGATCTTCAAATACTTATGGATTTCAGCAGGTTTTCTGGACATAAATTTTTTAATTTTGAAAGAGTCATTGGCTTACACTGACTATTATGATTTTTCTGAACTCAAACTCTTTAAGAAACAATTTTATCAATGTGGGGTTGCCATCTTATTCTTTTCTCTTCTACAAATTTGCCTAAAAGCCTTAAACATTAATTTCAGGTACCGTGCATTTTAGGTGTTAATTTAACCGACGTGGATCTCCTAGAATATCTTCAACAGGTAAGTTTTTTTTCGTCGATCTCTCAGTTACCTATGTTTTATTTTTCTCTGCCTTTATGAAACCTTGACCAGCACTTCGCTTGCCTTGATATCTCTCTCACGTTGCCACCTCTTTTGGCCCATGGTCTACACCCTGCAGCTTGCTGATACAGACGGGTCATCAACCATACCTCCATCCGTGCATCGTGTGCTTAATAATAAAGCATGCAGGGGTAAGTACCAACTAGAATCTATGTTGTTTCAATATAATTTGAGACCTACTTTGCATTTCAATCGCGTATCTTGGTAAAAACCCAAGCACTAGACGAGGCAAAGAAGGATAGAAAGCAAGAACAGAGTGGAAGTGAGGGAATGAACTAATGAATGCTTTGGGACTTAAATAGTTTCTACCTTCATTAACTGATACCATAATGCAGGGGCAATTATGTTTGGAGACACATTGCTGCCTTCAGAATGTTCTCTCATTGTCGAAGAGCTGAAACGGACTTCACTATGTTTTCAGGTCAGCTGATGATAAACTGGAAACTAGAGCCTTCTGTCATCTAAGGGGGCTTTATAGTGTGTTTTTACATCTATATTCCCGTTTCACCTCTCTCTTTCCTTTGTTCAGTGTGCTCATGGGCGGCCGACAACTGTTCCTCTTGTCAACCTGGATCTCTTGCACAATAAGATTGCCAAACTCGGTTCTGATGAGCCGTGGCATGGGTTACGCCAACATAAACTCAGCTTAGAGTGTAGCGCACAGCGTTTAAGCTCTGCGACTTGTTGACGTGAACATCCCTTGTCTCAACTGGAGAGTGAATGTAGCTGATTAGGACTCGTAGATGGTCAAATGTGCACGTGAAATATGGTACGGCTTATGTTGTATTTCGCGTTATCTATAGGAGCTAGCTCTTGCTGAAGTCATCCAATCATTTTTCTCGCAGTCCCATTTGCAACAAGACCTGAGCTTGTGCATAGAACTTTCCAGATTCTGGAGAAATGCGAAATAAATTGCCCACTTCATTATGGGGAAATGATAATATACAGGTATATTTCTTTTCTATACAATTATATTTAGGTAAGATAACTCATATATTTTGATAAGTAAGATAACTCATATATTGATCTTCGAGTTATTGGTGTTTCGTATATTTCACAAATATCAATTTTGTATATTTCACAAATATCAAAATTCTTACTTATGGTTTGTGTTCATAAACTTGACATTGAGGAATAATATTGCTTGATTTTTCAAGTTTACTTACATGGAGAATTGGACATTCCCATATGTTGAAAAATATTCATATGTTTGCATAATTACAAATTGTCTTGAATATTTTTATTGTAGATTTCCTCTAGGGAGACACTGGCACAGAAATCAGAATACGTTGATGTTGACAATAAAGTGTTGAAAATTCAAGGGATAATTGTCACAATACTCCTAAGGTTTAAGCCTAATTACAAATACCTTATGTGGGTTGAAATATTGTAATGATATGCCTTGTCGTTAGATTAATTGGGGTTTATTACTTGTAATGTGTCGGTTAATTTGTCAAATTTTCAAGGGTTTTAATCATATTGTGTAAGGGATGATATCGTAATTTTCTAAACCAGAAGGGGTATTTTCATAATTAGGCCAAACTTAGGGGTGTTGAGGAAATTATCCCAAAATTTCAATTTTATGCATGGACTTATTAGTAATGAATTTGATCAAATTATTAGGACCAAAATGCGTATTGAAGAAAAGAAAAAAAAGGCGTTTCATGCATGAGGCGTGCACGATATTATCAAAAAGTAATTCAAGAGATTTAACTGTAGAATTTTCATACAAGAGATCGAAATTACAATTAGGTTCATTTAATAATTTAGAAAATTATGCTTTTATGAATTAACCTATTTTGTCAAAATAAATTTTTTAAAGGGATAATTGTCTTGACACTCTGATGTGTAGTTTGATTATAGCTCATATTTGAAAAATTATATTAACATTCTTACTATTGGTTCACTTAATTGAAAATTTGATTCAGTCTTTGTAATATTACAATTAAGCATTTTGAAAACTTGAGCATGTTAGATACATGTTTTAAAAATCGGCTAGGATTGACTAGTTCGATTGTGAACTAGTAGGCTCTCCAGGCTGGTTATGTTAAAAAACAATTGCTAAGAAAAGTGGTAGGAAGCTATCAAAATGGGGCAAAAATTGTTTTTTTCTTTTTTTATAATTTTTTTTTGTATTTTCCCATTTTTTTGGTTAAAATTAATTAATATTTTCAATATTTTGATGAAATGCACTCATGAAAATATTGTACCATGTGGTTAAAATTTTTTATTCTTATTATTTTGAATTTTTTGTATTATTTGTAGTGATATGTATAATATTTGTATTAAATATATTTATGACGATATACAGATAGAACTAATCAAACATGTGAATCAACGGCGTTACTAGTTCTACTAGGTCTAGTTTTTCAAAATATTGGTTAGATTCATAGATTATTATTTAATATTTCAGTTAATATATTAAATTTTTTGCTTATTGTAACTTTCCAGATCCTATGAAGTGTTTCTAAGATTAGGACTAAATTCAATGCGTGCAGAGTAACTGTTCATTTTTCAAATTTTTCTTTTTGTTGGTTTTATTTTTAGAGTAAATTGCACTTTGTGTCCAACCTATAAGGTGTTTTTGCACTTTGCTTCCCAATCTTTGCGTTTTTATACTTTTCCTCCATCCGTTAAAAAATGTGCATGTTTTTCTATTTTTACCAATGAAATATTGGCAGAATATTCTATTTTGCTAACTCACATGTGTGCAACATGTGAGTAAAGGGGGCATTGCTCAATTTAAAGTTAAAAAAAATTATGGGACAAATGTAAGGCACTAAGGAAGTTTAGGATTCAGGAAAAAACAAAACATGAAACATATAACTCGTCTTCTTCCTTCAACCTTAACAGACATCACTTCCTCCATTTTCAGTTTTTCTAGCAATAAATTCTCGTCAGTTCTTAACCAATCTCAAAATTGGCATCATTTCCTTGTTCATTTCATCAAGGGGAATAAATCTATACCCACCATAAACGAAATGAAAGATGGCGATGAAGGACAGTGAAATTGAGTTCGTGGCGGTGGTGGCACATCGGGGTCTTCCGCTCCAGCAACGAAATCTAGCAATTGACTATGCTATTCTCATCTCCTCTTTTCGGCCATTATAGTAATAAATTCAATTTTGAGAAAGGAATAACGGTGGCGGTGAATTAATTTGCCCAATTTTTCTAAGAAAAAATTGCACTTTTGGTCCCAAAAATAGGCCTATTTGTACTTTTGGTCCCAATCCTTTTTTAGTCGACATTTATAGGCAATTTTTTAGAGTTTTTTTGCACTTTTGGTCCACTGTCTATTTTTCCATCAGAAACTTAACGGCAACGCGCGCAACTTGGCGTGGAAACTCTATTTGGGCAATTTTGTATTTGACCAAATAAAATAGTTAATATAGCAAGTAATAACTTTTTCTATTCTTATAAAATAATCTTTTTCTATTCCAAATTTCTATGCAAGACTTCTAAATAGTTAATTAAATAATAAACTTTTTTATTCTAATAAAATAATGAATATATTTTTTTCAAATATTAAGTATTCATCGTTATTAATAACATTTAATTATCGTAATATATATCTAAATTATCACTATGTTATTAAAATATTATTTTAAATTATACTAGCAGTTATCACTTGAATATTTTGGTGATGAAATATTATTTGTGCCTATAGTTTTCTATTATAGTAAAAATTAACATGTAATAATACATATATAATGATTCACAGTATCAAAACAACAACAATATTCATATATAATAAATAAACTAATGCCAAAAATGAATTTTTTACTTTTTTCAAAGAAAAAAGAGTATCGCAGAAGTTTAATTAAAGTGGAAAACTATCAAGAAAGTGGAGATTAGGAGTTTGATATGAATATAGATTTTATACATAATACAAAATATCCAAATATAAATAATAATATTTTAAAAAATAGAATAATACAAGTACTAGATTAGAAATAATAAAGATTTTCAAAATTTTTATTTGTTTAAAACATGAAAATATTTTATTATAAATTTTTCAATAATTAAATATTTTTAATAAAATATTACTTTTTATTTCCAAAGCACGACGACAATTTGACATGAAATTATATTTCTACTTTTTAAAAATAAATCTATGAAGAAATAAATTTTAAATGAAGTACTCCAGCTTGTAATTTTATATGTGGTGTAAAAAAATTCAAATATAAATAAAATACTATAAAATAATAAAAATTCTAAAATTTTAAAATAATACAAATATTAATTTAAAATTGCTTTATCTATATTTAGATATTTTGTATTATATATAAAATCCAAAAGACTAAGTTACTTGCAAAATTTAAATAATATTATAATAAATATAATTTTGTAAAATTAAATTTTGAATAAGAAAGAAGAATGTACCAGAATCATATTTTTATTATGAATTGCACATAATACTAAAATGGGACATTTAATATGTGCACTTAAGTTTTTTGAAGATCAATAAAGTTAATTTATTATATTTTATTTTTTATTTGACAATATATTTATTAACTATGTAAATATATTTAATTGTATTTATTATAAGAAATACCACATACATTTGAAAAAATAAAAAATAAAATCAAAGTATGTGAAGTTGGAGGCAAAAAAAAGAAATAATAATATAATTGAAAAAGAAATGGAGAGCCTAAAAAAATATTAAATCAATGAATAGACAAAGAAAAAAATATAAAATCTTTTTTTATTGTTTTATTTAATTTATTAATGCATTTTCAGCTTTGAACTTTTATTTTTTCTTTTCATTTCCCGCTTTTTTCTTTTTTTCCCCATTTTTGCCTTTCTCATTAACCAATGTATTAGTTGCAAACTTGCATTTTGAGAGAGTGAAACACATGCGCTCCTTGACCGTTAAGTTTCTAACGGAAAAATAGACGGTGGACCAAAAGTGCAAAAAAACACTAAAAAATAGCCTATAAGTGTCGACTAAAAAGGGATTGGGACCAAAAGTACAAATTGGCCTATTTTTTGCGACAAAAAGTGTAATTTTTCCTTTTTCTAAATTCTTGAACCATACTTTTCCCTTAATTTTTTCCCTAATTCCTTATTTTTCAACTGATTCAGATAATGGATTGCTTCAAAGGAAAAGAAAGATAAATCAGGGAAATAAAAAGAAAAAGAAAAAAAAAATTCCCTATGATATTACCAAAAAAAAAAAGAAAGAAAAAACCTTGTTTGCATATCAAACGACAGAACTACCCTCCAAAATCTCAATTTAGTGATGGCAAATTGAAATATTTGAGAATATTGTGCCGATTTTGATTAAAATGAGTAAACGAACACATTTTTTAATGGTTGGAGGGCAAATTGTAAAAATGCAAATATTGGGAAGCAAAGTGCAGAATACCCAATAGGTTGGAGAGCAAATTGGAATTTACTCTTATTTTTATTATGTCAATCAAATGGCATATTTTTATGTGACAATTTTAGAACGTCCTTAATATTAACTTTATAATAGTTATTCAAAAGTCAATGTCCATTAAAAAGTCACCCCATCTCTTATTAGATTATGTATGTTACTATATTGAATATATTGGTTATGTTTTTATTATAAAATTCACGGATTAAGTATGAAATGTATCTAATTAGTAATCAAGAATTACATATATATA
This sequence comes from Handroanthus guayacan, assembly GCA_014898755.1. Lineage (NCBI taxonomy): Eukaryota > Viridiplantae > Streptophyta > Magnoliopsida > Lamiales > Bignoniaceae > Handroanthus > Handroanthus guayacan. The sequence goes on along the minus strand of JACFYI010000136.1, from coordinate 76,201 downwards.
TATATATATTTAATATACCTGCATCAAGTTTGTACTTATTCAAATCATGTGAATAAAAGTGACTTTGTTACATTTTTAACCAATTTATTTTAGCATTTAAATTTATTTCTCATATAAAAGAAAGAGATTAATGACTAAATTCGTTTTTTAGACCAACTTGGTGATCTCGACATTTTTTTTTAATTGAGATTAATGACTGATTCATTTCTTAAACCAACTTGGTGATCTCACATATTTTTTTAATTGAGGTTAATGACTAAATTCATTTCCATATTTTTTTAATTGAGATTAATGACTAAATTCATTTCCTAAACCAACTTGATGATCTCGACATATTTTTTTAATTGAGATTAATGACTAAATTCGTTTCCTAAACCAACTTGGTGATCTCGACATATTTTTTTAATTGAGATGAATGTCTAAATTCGTTTCTTAAACCAACTTGGTGATCTTGACATATTTTTTAAGTTAACATATTTTAGCTTCTTGCCAATTGACAGATGTTATATATATGTAATTTACACAATAATTTGGATTTTGACCATAAAACCATCATCAATTCGGGCCAAGAAAAGTAATTTAATTATTTTTAAGTCTTTCGGTCAATCAAATTAAGGGGTTAAAATATGTCGTTAGATAAAATCATAACCCCCCGTTCTTACGTACTTATTACAATGCACATATATTTTCATAGAGAACTTTTTCAAGAAGATTTGTATTTGTGTTGAATAATGTAATGTGATTATGGATTTAATAAATTTGATATGTGCACACAAAGTAAAATAGAACATGAAATATGATACGGAGTAAAATATTTAAAACGACTCTAATCGGCCCAAAATTATTAATTTTTTTGCTTAATTGATATGTAGTCAAGAACGTAGATTGTCACATCTACTTTAGAGGGGAGTACTGATTTGCCCAAGGCTTGTTTGTTGGATTGTCCTAATCACGCTAGTAGAGAAAATTAGGAAAAGATCTTGTTCCTACTAAAAATCAGCAATAAGACTGAAAATTATTTTACCATCCTAATTAAAAATCGGGATGAGATTAGGATTAAGATTAAAAAACTGCAACTATCTCGTCTTTACCAAATCAATAATATAATTTATTATTTAATGTATTTAACATTTAATTAATTAATTAATATTATATAATTAAATATATTTTGATTGATAAAAAATATCATAACTGTACCAAAATTGCTATTTCTGTTTTACAAGTTGTTTCTCGACCTCAGCATATTATTTTGTATTAACAAAAGATTTAGATAAAAGAAACCTTGACCTGTCCCGACCCGTACTCACCCTTACCCCACCACAGCACCACGTCACTCCAAGAACACTACAAATTTTTCCAAACAAACAACGAATATGGCGCATCCGATGAGACTAACAACGCCAATTAATCTGCAGGGCTTTCTCTTAAAAGTTCCCATTTCATAAGACATTCGTCACCTTCCCCCTTTATAAAATATTCTGGAAAAATATTAATTTTTGGT
>JACFYI010000136.1:49864-71951 GCA_014898755.1 Handroanthus guayacan | reverse complement strand
AAAAAAAAAAAAAGTAAAATAAATAAATAAATTAAATTAAATTAAATTAAATTTACCTAAGTACATATGCATAATTAGGAGCTACTAGTTTTAATGTTCGATTGCATAAAATTTTTTATTTTTTTATTTAATTTAGTAAACGTGCGATAATTTTACGTTTTTTTTTTTCGTAAAAATATTTGTGTGAAAACATTTGATTGCGGATGCAGTAAATTTGGCATGTATGAAAATAATCTTTAAATATGTTTTGCTTTGGATGATAAAATATATATATATATATATATAATTTAAAAAACTTAAGAGAATAAGATGGAAAAAAATACTTTAACAATATCTTTGCTTTTTTGTTATTTAATTAATTTATTGTTTTACCTTACTCGTTTACTGCATTAGCTTAATTTTAATGGAATTGCAACATGAACTTAGGTTCTTTTAAAACAAAATTTTGATGAAGAGAAAAACCTTTAAATTAAAAAAAAAAAAAGAAAAGGAAAAAAAGAAAAAGAATACGAATTTTGTACGATGTTACAGCATTTATTGTTATTTAATTTAGTGGATCTCTGGGGACACTTTTACTTTCAACTATAAAAATCACTTTGTTCCAAATCAGAAGCAATACCACACATCCTTTTAGACAGGAAGTCCAATTGTTGATAGAGTATTATTTTTGACAGGGGCTATTAAACATAAGTAGAGATGGTGTAATAGAATTACTGACTGATGAAGCTGAGGGTCTGAAATTCAAGCTAACTGATGCTGTTGATGTTGGTCCTGATGGCATACTCTACTTCACCGATGCTTCATACAAACACACCTATGAGCTTAATGTTCTTGACCTTGTCGAAGGTAGGCCGAATGGCAGATTCTTGAGTTATGATCCGTCAACAAAAGAAACACGAGTCTTGGTTAAAGATTTATACTTTGCAAATGGTGTTGCTGTCTCCCCTGATCAGACGTTTGTTATTTTCTGTGAAACGCCCATGTGAGTTTTTTTCTTTGTAGCTGACTTTATGGATGGATGTTGCTCTGTTTTCTCGTGTTATGAGCTAAAACTTGAGTTCGAATTGCAGGAGGAGGTGCAAAAGGTACTATATACAAGGTCCAAGAAAAGGATCTGTGGATATATTCGTTGAGAATTTGCCTGGACTAGCGGACAACATAAGATATGATGGTGAAGGCCAGTATTGGATTGGCTTAACCACGGTATTGAACATGATCCATCGTTGGTTTTGAGCATATTTGTAATATGTAACTTCTTGTTGAAAATGATCATTGATACAACCGTAGCCATGCGTATAAATAAGGGATAATTACCTTAATACAAGAACACTATTTTTGATTTGGGAAATTACTATAACAACCCTGGCGTTAATTCAGCCGATGAAAAACTTAATGAAGTATGGCTTTGATTAGATAAATTACAACACCACCCCTTGTTGCAGTTAATTCTTTTAGACCACAATTGGATTTATTGTAATACTCCGCACCACCATTCTCACTCTGTTAATTTTGTCGTCGACTAAGCTAAAGGCAAAGGTGTTACTGCAATTTCCTATATCACAAGGAATGTTTTTGCAAATAGATCAAACCTCAAGATGTGTTGAGCTCATTATCTGTACAAATGAACATGGTCTTGTTTCTTGTAGAACTATTAAGACTATGTTAAAATGGTTTTGTTGCTCAAAGAGTAGATGTGATGATGATCCATTTTCTTGTCCTTATGCCTGATGTGCTTTTCTGCAACTGTGATATGTAGGAGGCACACATGTTTGAACTGTATAAAAGATATCCTTCCATCCGAAAGGTCATCGGGATGATGGAGAAGTACACCGGTCGACCACATACTGAGAAAAATGGAGGGGTTATTGCTGTCGATTTGGATGGGAAGCCTACGGCACACTATCACGATCCGGACATCTCTCTTGTCTCAAGTGGCGTTAAAATTGGGGAGCATTTGTACTGTGGTTCTTTAGTCCGTTCTTATATCGTTCGCCTCAACTTGAGTCAATATCCTGCAACTCCGACGGAATGACCTGATCAAGAAAGCTCCTAGGTGCATAGCTTTTATCGGTTTGGATCTTTTATTTCAATATATGTTGCATCTTCTATTTCTTAACATAAATTCATTAAATATTGAGATCATTTCCTCAACATCCCTTCTGGCTTGGCCTAATTGCAATATCATTTCTTGTGGTTTTGCGAATTTATTATAGCATGCCCTGAGGGTATTCAAGCGAATCAGGCCGCAACTATTGCTCTGTTAATTTTTCATTAAGTGAACTGAAGGCAGGGGGTGTTATTGTAATTTCTGAATCAGTGGATATAATTGTAACTAGGCGAAGCCTCTTGAGATGTTGAGGTAAGTATCTCTTAAATATTTTCCTAAACACTTGGTTGTGAATGTAATAGACTTGATATGTATTCGTCTAGAGGTGTCAAGTCGGGCCGGGCCGGCCTAAAAGCTCGGCCTGGCCCGACTACTGTTCATAGGCGGGCCGGTTAAAACCGTCCCACCTATACGTTCATCCTGGGCCCAATATTTTGGGACTGGGTCCAGCCCGGATAGCCGGGGACCGGGACCGGACCCGAACCGGTTTAAATTAAAAAAAAAGAATATAAAACTAGAAAAACTAAAAAATTAATCAAATAAAATTTAAAAAAATATTGTATGGTATATTAGTAATTTTTTTAATAAAGCAATTTGTTGAGATTTAATTATGCAATTTTATTATTATTTTCTTTCAAATTAACCCCTCACCACTTACAAAAGTGGTATTTTTCTTAAATATATAATTATATATATATATATATATTTATGTTTGTTAAATTATTTAATTTAATTTTAGTATTTAAAAAATATTTTACTATATTAAACTTTCAAGACATAATACTATTTAAGTGTTTGATGAAAATATTATATTTTTAAAAAATACAACTAAAATAATACTTTAAAATATTTTATTATGGTAGTACTTTAAAAAAAATTATTTGAAATTATTTAAATTTATGTCATGTTAATAAAATATATTGTATGTAAAATTTATGGTTTTTTTTTTTTACATTTTTAAGAGTTATTTGAAATAAATAAGTGGAAAATAGCTTATTTCTTCTTCTTTATTACAATTACATCAATGATTATATAGAAAAATTAAAAAAAAAAAACTCTCGACCCGTTTAACTCGTTTAGTCCGGGCTCATTTAGTCCGTTTAAGACTCATTTAATCCGAAACCGTTTAGCCTGTTTAGCTCGAAATCGTTTAACCCGAAACCGTTTAGGCCTGGCCCCATTATTAAAAGGGCCGATTAGGGGCCGGGCCACCCTAAAAGGGATTTCGGCCCGCCTAAGCCTGGAATCGTTGCGGGTCGGGCTAAACGATTGCGTGGGCCGGCCCAACCCGGCCCGGTCCGTTTGACATCTCTAAATTCGTCATATGATATGAAATATGAGTCAAGATACATAACGAAATACAAGATCAAAATGAGTTTCAACTGAGATATTTTTAGAACGTTTTTAAATGCCCTTATTCATAATACAAAGCGGTCCTTATACGCATGCGTGTTCTTTGTTCAGGATCTCTTACGGTACTTTCGGAGAGCTCAAGGATTCCAATTTTCTTTGTCAAAAAAGTGGAATTATCAAGAAATTACAATCTCAGCATCAAGAATAAGTTATATATGTATAGGTAACACAGAAAGTACATCATTTTCTTTGTCTCGGTGTAAGTAAATGCATATTTCTCATGTTTATTGAGCCTTAAAAGTTGTTTGAGATTGTACCACGTATGTTAAAATTTTGATTGTAGTTCAAACTAGTAATCAAGCATTTTTGATGTCTTTTGTTCAATTTTTCTAGATAGCACTTGAAATCTGGCTTGATTACTATTTATTAAGCGTAGGCGTAGGTGTAGGGTATGGACCCGACAAAAATTGCTAAAGATTATAACAAGGCAACCTCTCTCTCTCTCTCTCTATCCTAAAAATATTTACGACAAAATCATAATGGATGTAGTCTCATATTTATAAAATGAATTAAGTTTTTTTTCTCTCTCTCTCTTTTTCTCTCTCTTTTTTTTTTGGGCATAAACAAATAAAATTATCAAAATATTTTGAAAAACTATGTGATACATAAATGTGTAAGTTAAAATAAAACGATTAGAATACCCTTGAAAAAAACAGAACGACATATAAACATAAAAATATCCGCTAAATCAAAGTGATGTGAATATTGAAATATATTACAACTTCATGGTTATTTAATTAAACAACATATGATTAAGAAAAACAATCTAAAGAAATAAATTGTTACATGAATTTTATTATATTTGAATTGAAATGTTACCACTATAAATCTATTGGTTGAAAATTTTGCCATATTAAAATATTACTATTATCTTTCAAACTAAATATTTTGATTTTGAAAATTTATTAATTCTTCTATGCATTGGGACCACCTGGACCAAATTTAACTCAATCGAACACAAATTTAACTCATTTTTTATTCACATAATTGAACTCATTTATAATACACGTACATCAATCCAGTTGAAAAATAAACGGTCCAAAATGGGAACCTAAGTGCAGACGTCGAAAGTTGGGTAGGCTAAAATTAAGTTTGGGTTGGGCTGAGGTTCAAATGTGTTCAATATCGAAAGAGGACCAAGGAGGAAAAAAGTGAATCATAAAAACATTTTATTTGAAAGATAATATAATTTTTTTTTTTTTTAACTATACATTACTAATTGTGGCATCTCAACTCAACCAAAATAAATATTGATGCATTTTCAATATACTTAGTTATCTATCTTTATTATATTTATTTAATTTATTTATCAGTTTTGTGGTAATTTTATTTGTGCACATTATGATTAGGAATAGACCCAACTAGGCTTTACATTCAACTTGATCTATTATATAAATCGTAGGTCAAAGCCTAACCCTAAGACTAATATTTTTAGACTTTTCTAAAGCCTAGGGCTTAGCTTGAAAAAAACCTATTTTTATTGAGTTTCTAGTTTACTTTAAATTTTATGTACCTCTAGATTTTTAATAGGCTCGACCGACAACAGATTTAAGACTATGATAGGCCTAAAATTCTAAAATTTGTATTACACAAAAATAAATGACAATTATGATATATTTATCTAAACCAAGAAAAAAATCATAACCTAAAAATACAACCTTAATATTAAGAACATAATTCAAAATTAATAAAGTTAACTTATATAAATTATAAAAACAATATTGTATATAAGTACTATAAATGATTAAATATATATTATACAATATAATTAAATTATGTAGGGTGACTTGATATGTTTTGTCTACTTTTCTAAAAGCCTATACCCAGTCTTTTTAACTAAATAGATTTCTTAAAAAGTCTTAACCTAGCCCAAACAAATTTAGGTCTCAAATAGGCTAGGCTATAGGCCTCGATGGGCCGTCTACAGTGGCAAATCTACGTATTGCCAAGTGGGGTCAGCCCCACTTGGCCCCACAATATTTTATTTTCTTTATATAAGTTAAAGATAAAAATTGATCAAATATAATATTTGAGACCACTTTAACACAATTCTTGGATTAGCTGAATTGGTGGGAGTGCTTAAAATCAATTGAGAGGCTCACGGTTTGAATTTCACGCTCTAAAAAATAAGCCTTTTATGGTCTTTTTATCTTCTTCCCTTCTTTTTCTTTTTAATAAAATTATTTTTTGGTTTTGATTTGACTTGAGTAAGTAACATAAGGTTTATGGTCTTCTTCTTTTTTTATAAAATTCTTTTTTAGTTTTAATTTGACTTGACTAAAGGTGCACTAGCCTTTTAAGGTCTTTTTATTTTTTTCTCTTTTTTTTAATAAATTTTTTTTTTGGTTTTGATTCGACTTGAGTATGTAAAGCAAGATTTATGGTCTTCTTTTCTTTTTTATAAAATTCTTTCTTGGTTTTAATTTGATTTGACTAAAGTAGCAGCGCACCATGACCGTTATTCTTGAATTTTAGCAAACATTTTTATTCTTTTTATCATTTCTCAATATCTACAATTTAAAATATAGAAGGTAAAAGAAAATTCAAAAGAATGTAAATTATTTACTTGTCACTTGTTATTTTCAAAATTTTTATATTGATTAAAAATTAAAAAATACATTAATATTTAGTAAAAATAATAAAATAAACTAATTCAATTATTCTTGACAAGATTTCATATTTTCAGACGTCGTCATAATATTATCATTTGAAACACTTATAAATACATTTGTTTCTTTGTAAGTTATCAAACACTCACTTAGCAAATCATCATTCATCCAATTTTGCAAATCAGTCCAGCACTTCCAAACTTAAAAGTTCTGGTGAAAAATTTATCTAGTGACGTGTGAAAATTGAGAAAATAAGATTTAACACAATTGATTAGTACTCCTTAATAATTTACAACTATTCATAACTTTTACTCCTCCGTAAACCTTTTTTTTTCCTTCCCCAAATGTACCATATTCATCCATTACATAAAAATTAATGTCAAAATAAAATATACACATACAAGAGCCCCTAATTTTCATTGATCAGAAATCCTAATTTATATATCCATATAATAATCAATATAAAAATTTAAAGATAACAAGTGACAAGTAAATAATTTACATTCTTTTGAATTTTTTTTTACCTTCTATATTTTAAATTGTAGATATTGAGAAATGATAAAAAGAATAAAAAAGTTTTGCTAAAATTCAAGAGTAACGGTCACAGTGCGCTGCTACTTTAGTCAAGTCAAATTAAAACCAAAAAAGAATTTTATGAAAAAGAAAGGAAGACCATAAACCTTGCTTTACGTACTTAAGTCAAATCAAAATCAAAAAAGAATTTTATTAAGAAAAAAGAAAAAAAAATAAAAAGACCATAAAAGGCTAGTGCATCTTTAGTCAAGTCAAATTAAAACTACAAAAGAATATTATAAAAAAGAAAAGAAGACCATAAACCTTATTTTACGCTTTCAAGTCAAATCAAAACCAAAACCAAAAAATAATTTCATTGAAAAGAAAAAGAAGGAAAAAAGATAAAAGACCATAAATTTAAAAGATAAATGGTGTGGAAATTTGGTAGCTCTATGATTAATAGCACCTAAATTAATCATTGCCACATAAATTATCAAAGCAAACAAGTCTTTACAATAATTAGTCGGCGCAATCATCAACGATAACCTATTTTCCATTTTCAGGTTGGAACCATTTAGGAAACAAATTCGTGCAAATTCGACCCATAGTTCCAGTGTATATGAAGTTACCCCACATGAAATAAATTATGTTAAGGATATTGCATAATGAAAATACTGCATCTATAATTTTGAGAAATTTAGAATAGTTCTATAATTACCGATAATCAATTTGTCAAAAACATTCATATGTACATGAGTTTATGGCAAATTTTTATGCTTCTACGTATTGTTCGACATTTTAATATTGGTATGTATCTTTATTTTATTTTTTATCAAAAACATTCATATGTACATGAATTTTGGTTCGGCATTTCAATAATTTTTTATATTTTTATGCTTTCACGTATCATTTGACATTTCAATATTGACTTTTTTGTGATAATTCGGTAAAAAGGAGGGTTTCCACAAAACGAAAAAAAAAAAAGCCCTCAAGAAATGGAAATTGAATCTTGCATAACTTTTTAAGTTCGTATAAATTATTGTTAATCAAACTGAAGGTTCCCCATAAATTAAATATTTCAAAATTTGTGTGTGGCGGCTGATGTGTATTAAAATGTGGTTTCCATGGTGAGAAAAATTCTTGTCTACATAAAATAATAATTGTAAAAATGAAAATCATTGAAGGGGCTAAGGGGGGCTGGGAATAGAAAGAGACAAAAAGTTGAATAATTTTTTTTTAAGAGGAAACATTGGACATAATTGGTAATTAATTGGCTATATTATATTCTAACATGATTATATAGTGGTGCTTTATCCATATAATTCATTTTGCTCAAGAATACTATTTGGGTATGTGTTTTGACATTCTAAAACCATATGTCAACTAATAATAACAAGCATAACAATGAATTAATAAATATTTTTCTATGTTATATATTTATACTTTTTTAAATAAGATACTAATTTATCACTTTTTGCACATTCTCGTGTAATTCTCATAAAGTATGAAATTAATTTCATAATAGGAACTCACTTAAAAAGTGGAAACAGTAGCCAATAATTCAAAATTAACAGTCGTGGCAGATGTGGTTGCGAATAATATAAAAAGTCGTGGCAAAAACATCATATGCCGTGACTAAATTGAGATGGAAAAATCAATCACGACTATATGTCATGATAGATTTTTTGCTACCATTGCAAAAACTACAGACCATTTCAGTGGTGAAGCCGTAGCAAATGACTTTTCGCTATGATTTTTTCTATTAACATCAGTTTTTAACCGTGGCAAGGGCTCAACTTTTTTGTAGTGAATTCAATAAATTTATGTAATTAAATGTTCGGTTGTTTGATAATTTTTTTTTCAATTTTCTTTTGACATTATTGTATACCGTCCATGTCCGTAATCAATATGGTTTAACTCGACCATAAAAATATAAATATTAATTTCTCCATTTTTTTAATACTTTATTAATGATAATTGCTTGATATTTTTCAATAATTATAATTCAATAATTATATTATATATGTTTTCCTCAAGTTTCCATAAAAAAGACAATGAAGCAAATCCCTGCGAATCTACCTTGGAGATAAACTTCAGTTGGAAAGGTGCAAAAAATTACCGAAATAGCAATATTCGAAAAATTCCTGCCCCGCCCCCGGGGGGGTACTGACCCCTCTCTTTCTCTTTTATTGGCTCAATTTCAAAAAAGTCAATGTCGATCGGGAACATTTTAAAAATATCTACGTGCATGGAAATAAATACCAACCAACAAATTTATTGGGTGAATTGCAGAAAGACCCCCTATGTTATCATAATTAGCATTAAGACGCCCATGTTTTTTTTAATAGCTTAATCCCCTTCCAATTTTTGAAAATTAGCTGATGTGCCCCATATGCCATTTTGCTCAAAGTTTTTGTGTTACTTGACAAAAATGCCCCTATGGATAATAGAAATTGAAAGCCAAAACCCCCTCTTTCCCTTTGGATTTCGTCTGACTTTTTCGATGTAATAAGTGTTGGATTTTTTTTCACTAAAAAATGATGATTTAAAATAAAATAAATTTTATATATTAAATAATTATTAGAAACCTATAAATAAATTCCCATATTGTGACTCAATATAAAATATATCAATTTATCATAAATTTCTAAGATAAATATATGTATAAATAATTTAATATGATCTTTAATTTTAATTAAATTTTAATTTATTGATTTAATCTTAGACCCCAATGTTTTAACACTTATCTATACAAAAGTGGTTGTGCTGGATTCTTATTGAGCAAAATATATCATGCATATAAATGTATATAATGTAAATGTTTGTTAATATGAATTTGTGTATATATATAAGTGTAAAATTTTGTGCTATTTGCATCATTCAACAATCTTCTGAAAAAAGATTAACTACATCAACTATATACTCTATGAGAAATTTATTTTAGATAATCGTGAATAAAATTATTTAATTTGAAAGCGATTGTTTTTAAATTATTTAAATTTAATAAACTTGATAAATTTTGAATTCACATATCAAACAATAAAAAACTATTTATTTCTCAAATTTCAGTATTTTTTTGGAAAATGATCAAATGGTACTTGAGAAAATATATGTTTTGTCGTCTTCATAGAAAAATTAAAAAGATAAATTTTTTTAGGTAAATAGTCATAATAATTAAAAGACAATAATAGTTTGTTATGTTTAAGCAAAAAAGAAAATAAAGAATAAGGAAATGGAAAAGAAAATAGAGAAGAAAATGGGAAAAAGAAGACACACTTGCCTTAGACCCTCATATGAGGGTAAAAATGTCCTTTCACATGCAAAAACGAAGGCCCAGAATCACTGTCAGGCGCATTCATTTCATGGACAAATAATGGATGCGCTCAGCTAATTTTTAAAAATTGAGAGAAGTATAATAGGGGGTCTTTTTGCAAATCTCCCCAATTTTATTATAGCAAGAACAAATACCATAGAACTAAAGGTCATTTCTTAATGGCTGAAACCTCAGGGCATGATAGGTACATGATGGTCTAGTCGTTGCCGTACGCACCGGGTGAGCTAAAGGTCTTTGCTCAATGGCTGACACCTCTGGGCATAATAGGTACACGATGGTCTAATCTGTGCCGTAAGCACCGGGCGACTGAAAAGGTGACAAGTGTCACTTTCTTTCTCCTTTTTTCCCCATTTAATCCAATTTTCTAAATGTTAATAAATGCCAATATTTAATAAAATATTTTGTACATGTTTAATAAGTGTCAATGTTTTTAATTGACAGAAATTCTTGACTCAAACCCACGGTTAAGAAATTGAAACAGTACAATTTATAATTTTTTCTATATAAATATTTAATGAAATTTTAATTTTTTTCATGTCTCATTTTCAAAAATTAAAAGTACTTTATTTGTTAAATTAAGATTAATCACTCTTAAATAATTAATTCATTTTTATTTGCTAAATATAGTCATTCTAAACAATCAATTCACAATATACTTTATGTCTATAATTACTTATTTTTTGAATTGAATTTATGAGTGAGAGAGAGAGAGAGAGAGATGGCATATCAATTAAAAACATTGGCACTTATTAAACACGTGCAAATATTAGAAAATTGGGTTAAAAGGAAACAAGTAAAGGAAAAGAAAAAAGAAAAAAGGAAAAGGAGAAAGAAAGTGACACTTGTCACCATTTTAGTCACCCAGTGCATAGTACCCAGTGCGGCAAAGACTAGATCGTATAGGATGATGGTTGTTACTGATTGCATAAGGACTTGGAGTGGTTCTTTTTACGCATAATAGTTTTCAAAATTTTTTCTACTGCATGATAATTTTAAAGAATTTATTTTGACTTATTGCACTTCACCCCCAAAAAATCTCAAAATGTGCACTTTTCCCCCTAAAATATATGTGCAATACTATTCACTCGTTTGGAGGGGCACGATTATATATTAAATATTTTAGGGGGAAAAGTAAGTAATCTGAATTTTTTTGGAGGATAAAGTGCAATTTGTCCTTTCTTTTATTAATTTTTGTATCCAATTTTCGAATGCTAATGATATACTGATGAATGATTGACTAATTAATCATTTAAATAAAAGCATTACGACGTTTCCATCTATTACCTTGAATTTTCGAGTCACAAACTACCATTTAAACATTTTTAAATCACTTAATTTTAAAAACATCACTTCTTAGTAACGTCGTTCTTTTTTTTTTTTTTTTAAAAGATGTGTATGCATGCGGTTGGTTGAATTTTTCCTAATTCAATAAAAATTCAACTCCCCACAATATATATATATATATATAAAATATAATATAATTATTAAAAAAAATAGAGGATAGCAAGTATTTGACCGTGGATTTGGCCATTTTTGACATATTCCATGAAATAATCCTTCTTCTACTTAATTAATAATTAGTATACTATAACTTAGTGGAAAGATTTACACTTTTTATGACACGAAGAGACAAAAAGTAAGACCATTAATGTCATTAGCATTTGACTAAGACCAAATATTTATTAATTCCCTTTAAACAGTATAAAGTTGTCAGGCATCAATTAAGACAATTAATTTGCCAAGATTACATTAAAAATCCTTAATGACGGGATTAAGTCTTAATCCCATAATTTCAAGTCAACGCCGCAGTTACTTTGATCCTTTCTTCATGGCTCAAACTACTTCGCTACGTAAATGTAAATATGTAACGTAACCTATTTTTGTGTGTAATTATCTCTATATCCTTGCAAGTTTGAACTAATTATAAAAATATCTTCCTTTAATTTGCGTAAGTATATTACCACTTGTCAAAAATTTTAACAGAATTTGTGTAACTAAATATTGTGAATCTTACGACAATATGATCATCGGACTCAGTAAGCACGAGCCTGTAATTCAAACAGTCACAATTTAGAAGACAAATATGATTTCTACGAAGGAAATAAAAAAAAAAAAAAGGAAAGAAACTTGCAATGACATGGAAAAACCGTGGACTTCTTTACTCAAAACCGTCGCTGAAAACCTGTGTCCTAAGAAAAATAAAAGAACAGAAAGCTTCATAAATTTCTGGAGAACTAAAGAAAATCTACAGCAGTGAAGAAACGCGGAATAAGACAAAAGAAGGCAAAAAAAATTGCCAGAACCCCTGTCTGAATGGTCCAATTTAATGGGATGTCGCCACCAAGTACAGTGCATCTCGTATACTTATTCAAAAAAGTCTGTAGATATACACGTATTTCTGACTATATAAATTCTTCCGAGTTTCAAGATAATTTCAATTTTTTTCTTTTTTCATTCTTGGATAGAATTATCTGCCGAAAGTGTTCCATAGCTGAAAACTCTGCAGAAATTTTTAAAACTGTCAAAAGGGTGTGAAATTATATGGCGGGTGGTGGGGGTAAAGGGGGGGCATCAAGAACTCTTGATCAGACACCAACATGGGCAGTGGCTGGTGTTTGTGCAGTGTGATTATTATCATCTCCATTGCTTTGGAAAAAGTTCTCCATAAAGTTGGAACGGTATGAAAATAGATGCCTTAGTTGTAATTCTTTTTTATTCATTCTATTGGTACTTAGTTCATGCTGCTGGAATGTATAATTTGATGATCCTTGTCCTAACACGATGCTACTGTAATCTTTATAGTGGTTGACGGAGCGGCATAAGAAAGCCCTTTATGAGGCACTCGAGAAGGTCAAAACTGGTAGATTAATTCTTCAATCCGAGCTACCTCATTTTGTTTTATTGAAATAAATTTCGTTTGATCTAAAATTTGCTTCTGTCTGGTTGTGGCAGAGTTGATGATACTCGGTTTCATCTCGCTAATCCTCGTGTTCAGTCAAGATTACATTGCAAAGATCTGCATACCTATGAATGTTGCTGATACAATGTTGCCTTGTCGCGCAAAAGACAAAAACAAAGCTAAGGAAGGACATCATCGGAGACTTTTGTGGTATGAGCGCAGAGTTTTAGCAGCCGGAAAAGAACCTAGTTGCAAGAAGGTAATCGTCGTGTATCTAGTTTTGCTTCTACATGGAACCTTTTCGTGTTTTTCAAACTGAACCGTTTTCACCACTGTTTTCACTCAACTAGTACATGTCTGGGTGTGGAATAATCTCATAATGTTTTTCTAGTCATTTGTCCCTTTTTCCTTTGTTTCATTCTTTCTTGTCAAGAAGAATCAACAAATTGCATACACAAGAATAACAAACAAGCACAAAGAAAAGCAGTTTTACCAGGGACAGGTTCCTCTATTCCAAATAGTGTTTCATCTTCTATTTCATGTCTTTAGATACATGCCATGTGTATTGTATTTATTACTAAATATTTTTATAAGAAAATATTTAATACATGTGGCATGTATTTAAAATATGGAATAGGAGATGAAACATCATTTTGAAATAGAAAATCTTATTTGTTTCGATATATATATATATATATTACTCGTCATTACTAATTCCTTTCGGCAGTGAGGATGTAAAGGTAAATGCAGTATATCTTGTAAATTTATCAGTACATATTCGATTCTGCGTATCACATTTGCATTTTTATGATGTTCGTGATTGCTAATACAAATCTAAAGCCAAAACCTTCTGGACAATGACATTCACCTTCGAGTAATTTTGTCTGAATAATTTTCCTTTGTCTGAGAGCCATTTTCACGTGAGGTCTTTGCTTCACTAATATGATGTGTTCCAATCCGATGTTTTCCACAGGGACATGTATCGCTCATGTCAGTGGGTGTTCTGCACCAGATACACATCCTTATATTCTTTTTAGCAGTGTTCCACGTGTTTTACAGTGCTATTACTGTGGCTCTCGGAAGACTTAAGGTAATTTCTCATGGCTTATTACTTGATGTTCTTTTGCATTGATCTTCGATCTTGTCTATGAAAACACTTTTTGTGCAAATGTTTCTTTTGCATTGATCCCATTTGCTTTGGTCAAATTCACTTCCAATTGCGGTGTTGCATGTGAAATATGGCAACATACCAACTAAGAGGGTGTTTCGGTGAGCATATAAGCTCTTTAAACATAATATAAAATATTTGGAAGTTTATAAAATGTCATAAGGTGTGTGTAATTTTCAAGAAAAGAGCTTATAAGCTTCCAAAATAAAATATTAGGATCCAGCTTATAAAATATTAGTAATGATAATTTATAAACTAAAATTTTATTTTATCCAGACACTTCAACAACTTATTTCCAAAATAAGATCAAACAGCGTATAAGATGTTTCAAATAAACTAGCCCGACACCCTTTAAGTTATTCGTCTTAAATTATTGTTGCTTATATGACTATGTCAGTTTATCTCTTTTTTGTTTAACTTAGGTTTTATGATAAATTCCAGATATAACATTGACTATTTTGTGCAGATTCGTGGCTGGAAGCAATGGGAGCAGGAGACCTCAACCCACAACCATGAGTTTTTGAATGGTATATGATTATACATATGTCGTGGCGTATCCAGAAATTTCACTAAGTGGTGTCAAAATATTAATAAAAATTAAAAATACATTAATATTTAGTAAAAATATTAAAATAAATTAATTCAATTACTCTCGACAAGATTTCATATTTTCAGACGTCATCATAATATTATCATTTGAAACACTTATAAATACATTTGTTTCTTTGTAAGTTATTAAACATTCACTTAAGAAATCATCATTCATTCAATTTCGCAAATCAGTCTAGCACTTCCAAACTTAAAAGTTTTGGTGAAAAATTTATCTAGTGACGTGTGAACATTTAGAAAATAAGATTTAACACAATTGATTAGTACTCTTTCATAATTTACAACTATTCATAACTTTTACTCCTCCGTAAACATTTTTTGTTTCTTTCCCCATATGTACCATCATCCATTACATAAAAATTAATGTGAAGTTAAAATATTCACATACAAGAGCCCCTAATTTTCATTGATTAGAAATCCTACCTTACATTTCCATATAATAATCAATATAAAAATTTAAAAATAACAACTGACAAGTAAATAATTTACATTCTTTTGAATTTTCTTTTACCTTCTATATTTTAAATTGTAGATATTGAGAAATGATAAAAAGAATAAAAAGGTTTGCAAAAATTCAAGAGTAATGGTCACAGTGCGCTGCTGCTTTAGTCAGGTCAATTAAAACCAAAAAAGAATTTTATGAAAAAGAAAAGAAGGTCATAAACCTTGCTTTACATGCTCAAGTCAAATCAAAACCAAAAAAGAATTTTATTGAAAAAAAGGGGGAAAAAATAAAAAGACCATAAAAGCTAGTGTGCCTTTAGTCAAGTTAAATTAAAACTAAAAAAGAATTTTATTAAAAAAATAAAGAAGAAGACCATAAACTTTACTTTACGTACTCAAGTCAAATCAAAATCAAAAAATAATTTTATTAAAAAGAAAAAAAAGGAAAAAGATAAAAAGACCATAAAAGGTTTATTTTGTGGAATGTGAGATTCAAATCGTGAGCCTCTCAATTGATCTTAAGTATTCTCACCAATTCAGCTAACCCAAGAATTGTGTTAAAGTAGTTTCAAATATTATATTTGATCAATACTTATCTTTAACTTATATAGAGAAAATAAAATATTGAGGGGCCAAGTGGGGTCGTAGATCCGCCACACGCGTATGTGCATGTACTGTTTGTTCAATTCTCATGGATGTTCAAATCTTACTTTAGCTTGTCATTCCACAAAACGGGCGCTTAACGATTGAAAATCTAACTATGGAACTAACAGATCCGTCAAGATTCAGGCTTACTCATGAGACAACTTTCGTGAGATCACACACTAGTTTCTGGACCCAGATTCCGTTGTTCTTTTACATTGTGAGATTTAACTTTTTGTCTTCTTCATTATTTGATCGATCAACATTTTCATATCTATGATTGCATATTACCTACCAAAACACTTATTCACTAGTTGTCCATATCTTTCCTGCAGGGATGCTTTCTTCGACAGTTTTTTAGGTCTGTTAGCAAATCCGATTACATGACCCTGCGCAACGGGTTCATTAAAGTGAGTCTTATTCATCGCATGTCTTCTATATATACCAATGTGGTCACACTTTCCTTCGTTTTCCCTTTTAATAAAGTTTACTCGTTTCTCAGGTTCATTTAGCACCCGGGAGCAAGTTTAACTTCCGAAAATACATCAAAAGATCACTCGAAGATGACTTCAAGACAGTTGTGGGAGTAAGGTAATGTGCTTTTTTGGGTACGTAGTTTTTATGTGTTGTGAAAATTGGAGATAAAAGCGCAAAATGAGAACAAATGATGACACATAAGATTTAACGTGGTTCAGCAGAACCTATCTCTTCGGGCTAAGATAATGAATTCACTATAGATTAATCGAAAAATTATAACAAAAGTTTGGACAGTCAAATCTCGTGAAATACGTACCCAACATCCTCAAGAAAGAAACCAAAATACAACTCACCAAAATGACAAAAAGTTCATCCAAGGAACCCTCTATATGTAAAACCTTTATGTATCTGAGTCTTAAAATACTCTACTTCATGAACCAGAATCCCAAAATAAATCTACTTTCTTGAAGGAGTGTGAAATTCAATGCACAAACCAACCTTATTGAATTTATAATTTATATATAAGTTTGCATTCCAATCTCGCCTCGACTTATTTGGCTGATTTTGCTTTCCCTTTGTTTTGTACGATGTTGGCAGTCCTGTGTTGTGGGGATCATTTGTGTTGTTCTTGCTACTAAATGTTAGCGGTAAGTCATCATTACCGTCGAAAGGTGAATTCCATGTTTTCTCGTCTTGACATATTCTTTTCATGCATTATCCATGACAGGGTGGCAAACACTCTTTTGGGCATCCTTAATTCCGTTATTTGTAAGAACCTCATCACTAATACTATACTACTTCAAATACATAAAGAAGACCAACTTAACGACGTAACAATTCTCAGATAATCTTAGCCGTTGGTACCAAGCTGCAAGCTATTCTGACAAAGATGGCCCTTGAGATAACAGAGAGACACGCAGTAGTCCAGGGCATGCCTCTTGTGCAAGGCTCGGACAAATATTTTTGGTTTGGTCGTCCCCAGTTGGTGCTTCATCTAATCCACTTTGCATTATTTCAGGTATTAAAGATTCTCGTTTTCCGAAAACAAATCGTGAGATTATGGAAGAACTTAACATATATTGTATCACCTAGGATGTACTTTTTAAGGTTGTCATTTTATAGCTGAACGATACATGTGCGCTAATCAGTTTCATCATTATCTTTGCAGAATGCCTTCCAAGTAACATACTTTTTGTGGATTTGGGTAATGATTCTTCTCAAATTTATTATCTATAAATATGAAAAATTTCATCGTTAATGAAAGTGAAATTTTTTTCACGTGCAGTATGAATTTGATCTAAAATCTTGCTTTCACGACAATTTGGGATTAGAAATCACGAAAATTGGTTTGGGGTAAGTAATATTCGACATCATTTTGCCCAAAAAAAACCTTTGAATTATAGGATCTTGGGGGTAAGAATTTGAATTTATGGAACGAAATTTTGTTGTGGTATTGCAGGGTGGGAGTCTTATTCTTATGCAGCTACATTACACTTCCACTGTATGCCCTCGTCGCTCAGGTACAATTACAACCTTGTATTCCCTGGTATCTTGTTTGATGTCACTATAAGAAAAACCCCCCTTTATTGACATGGTTTTGTGATGAAATTACAAATATCCCCTTGCCACTAAGGCAGATCTGTTAAAGATTCTGTAACTGCAACCAATGACCCATGAAATCTATAAGATGAAGGCAAACATCAAGGGGTTATTTGTAACTTCAAAGCATCTTTTTGGGTAAAACGATCAAAATTTTAAGGGATTTTTAATTAGTCTCATTTGATATACTACTCGACGTACGCCATAACTACTTATGTACGAGCCATCCTTCAAATCAAATTTTGATCGGTACTTACTTATAAGAAGCCTGATATCCTAGACTATAGCTGCATTTGGATTTGTTTAACCAAAATGCCCTTGTCACTTGAAGAAAACCTCTAGGTTACCAAAACCTAATCCATTCCTTAAAGTGAGATTTGGCACACACAAAAAATCTTGAAATTTGTGCTGCAAAATTATATCTTACAAATTTTATGATTATAATTATATGTAAAATTATTATTCAATTCAAATTTCTGAGCACTAACCAGACAAAAGAGTATTCATTTGACATCTACAATGAATTATGTCCGTTTTTGTCCCTCGAACTCTCCTTCACATGATTTATACGTTGGGTGATGGCTCTAAAATTCATTATTACAACAACTTGCTTCGCCATGTCTTCATAAACAGATGGGTTCACACATGAAGAAAAGTATCTTCGACGAACAAACGTCAAAGGCACTTAAGAAGTGGCACATGGCCGTGAAGAATAAGCAAGGAGGACGGAGCGGGAGGTCTCCCGCTCGAACTTTAGGAAGCCCCACATCTTCTATGGGCTCTCCGTTTCACCCTACAGCCACCGCACTTCAGCGTTCCAAAACGACGGGCCACTCAACACGGCCTGTAGGATACAAAGAAACCGACGCATTGGATCTTGAAGATCCATCGACACCTCCAACAACTAGAGCCAGCTTGATTATGCGAGCCGATCCTGTGGATCACGACGATCATCGTCTTCACGATGAAACTGATATGGGTTTGGATCATAATGGAGAATAAAATAGGAATGAAGATGACTTCTCCTTTGCCAAGCATGCAATTCAGAGAGGAGGGTAAATTTGGTATTGTCTTTCGCAATAGTATGATGGTTTTATTTGCTTTTTTATGTATTTAATGTGAAGAATTTTCACATTAGTGGAGAAGGAATATGATTTCATATATAGGTAGATTTTCCTGTACATTTCATATATAAGAATTAATTACAATCCATTTAAATGGATTTGTTATTCCAAATAGTAGGATGATATTCAAGCAATAGTACAACATACTTTTCAAATTGATTATTTTACATAATACTAATTTTTTTAAGTTGATTAACCAATTAACTATTATCCGAAAATTTTTCCCAAAAAGACAAATAAATTATTGTAAGATATATGGTGGAGAATTTAGGTAGCTTTATGATTAATAGCACCTAAATTAATCATTGCCACATAAATTATCAAAGCAAACAAGTCTTTACAATAATTAAGCACCAAGTTGAAACTTTGTGCGTCTGCTTAAGCACGGAAAGTGATCGTGTTCATGACCTTTTTGATACAACAACCCATGGGGCCTAAAGGGATATATCACATAAATATCAATGAGAGATAAAGAAATTACAAAAGAGCAAGTCAAATTCACGTCCATCACATATGAATCGGACATGATCTAAATCAATTTAGTCTTTGAAGTGGTAAGGAGGGGCTGTTCAGTGATGGCACCCCATTCAGTGATGCCATGTGCCATCATTTGTGGGACACCACATCAGTATGATCAGACGAGATAATTAATTCTATGAATTGCATTTTGTTTTAGCAGCCTCGTTTTTGACATCATATTGATTTAGATATCGAAGTGCCTTAGTCGGCGCAATCATTGACAAGGACCTATTTTCTATTTTTAGGTTGGAATCGAAGTGCCTTAGTCGGCGCAATCATCGACAAGGACCTATTTTCTATTTTTAGTTTGGAACCATTTAGGAAACAAATTGGCGCAGATTCGATCCATTGTTCAACTGCATATAAAGTTACCTCACGTGAACTAAATTATGGTAAGGATATTGCATAATGAAAATATTGTATCTAAAACTTTGAGAAATTTAGAATAGTTCTATAATTACTAATAACCAATTTGTCAAAAACATTCATATGTACATGAATTTATGGCAAATTTTTATGCTTTTACGTATTGTTCGACATTCAATATTGGTATGTATTTTTATTTTTTTATAAAAAAATATTCATATGTACATTAATATTGTTTTAATATTTGGTGCATAATATTTGTGTTTAATTTGCAAACACTCTATAAAACATACGATTGATTTGAGTCGGTTGTATTTAATTTTACTTGGACTCATAAATAACCCAGAATTGACCCACCTTATAAATCATTGATAAGTATACGTAGCTTGAACCTATACAGTCACGTAACACGGATTGAAATGTACATGCCACCTGTGCATTATAAATATCTTCAATACAATATGATAATTGCATATATTTGTTACGCTTCAACTTTCTATAGTAACCAGAGCTGACTAAGTATATACCCACCTGACCTGGTGGACAATATACATATATGGATTAATCTTAGTACTGATGGTCAATTCCAAATCATATATTAAAGAATTTAGCATAAAGTATTATATCAAGTTAAATATATTAAAAATGGGTCAATGTTGTAAATCAAATATTACATAGTAGATATCATGGCCTAACCAATCCAATCTTAATGTTTATGCTTAGTTACGTCTCTATTACATATAATACATCTTATACGTTTTCAGTTTTCCATGCTTAAACGCTATAATATTGCCTTTTATTGTTAAATTATTTTAGTATTAATTTATTAAACACCGTTACAATTCACTAATTTTATTTAATTAAATGTTTCGGTTGTTTGATTATTATTATTTTTTTTAATTTTCTTTTGACATTATTGTATACCCTCTATGTCCCTAATCAATAGGGGTTAACTCAGCCATAAAAATATAAATATTAATTTCTCTATTTTTTTAATACAAAAATTATATTGTATATGTTTTCCTCAAGTCACCATAAAAAAGACAATGAAGCAAATTCTTGGGAGTCTATGTTGGAGATAAATTCCATTTGGAAAGGTGAAAAAAAATAACCAAAATAATGCAATATTGGAAAAATTCTTTTCTTTTTTTTTTTTCCTCCCTCCTCCCTATCTCTTATTGGGTCAATGTTGGAAAAGGTCGATGTGGGGAGCATCATAAAGATATCTACGTGCATGGAAATAAATGCCAACTAACAAATTTATTATAGCAAGGACAAATACCAGAGAACTAAAAGTCTTTTCTTAGTGGCTGAAACCTCAGGGAATAATGGGTACATGATGATGCTTGTTACTGATTGCATAAGGACTTGGAGTGGTTCCTTTTATGCATAATAGTTTCCAAATTTTTTTACCCAAACCTCAGGATATAATGATAATTATGCCAAATTTCAGGGGTGTAGAGGTAATTATCCCTATTTATTAATTCCCTTTAAGCAGTAAAAAGTTGTCAGGCGTATTTTTGGGTGTAATTACCTCTATATCCTAGAAAGTTTGAACTAATTACAGAAATGTTTTCTTTTCATTTGCGTAATTATATCATCACATGTTGAAAATTTTAACAGAGTTTGTGTAGCATTACAAATGCATCTTCTGAAAAGATAACAAAATGGCTGAAATATTATAAATATACTCTATGTTCAGGGAATATACTTGTAATTTTATACAGACTCCGTTAAGTTTTCTACCAGTTAAAATTGTTAGAGTGTTACTGTAATTTCTTAAACTACGAGAGTGTTTACGTAATTCGGCAAATCTCAAGGGCTGTTGAGGCATATCCCTATATCTTATTTTTTCCATTTTTATTTTTATTTTTTTGGTGTAAAATCATAGGAGAAAATTAGCTAAGTAATTTCATTTCTCACTCTTCATTTATTACAAATTAATTTCGTTTCGTGGTCCGTGATAAAATCTTTTGGATCTAATGTTACAAGTTGACATCTTATTTAATATGGATGAAGATCCAATCCAGTTCTTGATATTTTAGTCGGATATTTCTCAGAACTCAAATAGACCGTGGACAGCAAATATTTTATAGTTGTATTTACACCACAGCACCACTTCACTCCAAGAACGCATATAGCGCACTGCCAATTAATCTGCAGGGTTTTCTCTTAAACGTTCCCATTTATAGAACTTTCGTCACCTTCCCCTTTTTCAAAATATTAATTTTTGGGCAACAATTTCATCAGAATTTGATTTTTCC
>JACFYI010000136.1:17573-38019 GCA_014898755.1 Handroanthus guayacan | reverse complement strand
AACGTCACATGGGGTGCTAGTTAATCATCGTTAAAATATAATGCAATGTGGGAAAAGTCTTTTTCCTCAAAAAGTGGTTAAAAAAATTGTTACAAAAGCCTATTTGACCATCTCTCATTTTTCAGTGCATTAATTTTTAATACTTATTTTCATTATATCCATTCTCAGTATTTTTCGAATGGCCAAACAAATTTTGAAATTTCATATTTCTTTAATATTAATTATTTTTCTTTTCTATTATCTTCTTTTCTTGTCCCCATAAATTAGATATTGTTAATCTTACAACAATATGATCATCGGATCAGTGAGCACGAGCATGTAATTCAAGCAATCACAATTTAGAAGGCAAATGTGATTTCTGCCATATGATGCGATTGGATATGGGTTTGGGAAAACTTTTCAAGGATAGGATCAATTCCCCAGACCAAATAAATGAAAGGAAAAAAAAAGGGAAGAATCTCACAATGACATGGAAAAACCGTGGACTTCTTTACTCAAAACCGTTGCTGAAAACCTGTCCTAAGAAAAATAAAAGAACAGAAAGCTTCATAAATTTGTGAGAACTAAAGAAAATCCACAGCAGTGAAAAAACGTGGAATAAGACAAAAAAATAAAAAATAAAAAAATTGCTAGAACCCATGTCTGAATGGTCCAAGTTAATGGGCTGTCGCCACCAAGTACAGTGCAACTCGTATACTTTTTCAAAAAAGTCTGTAGATATACACGTATTTCTGACTATATAAATTCTTCCCAAGTCTCAAACCATGATGAACTGATATTATTCTACGGTTTTCAAAGATAATTTCAATTTTTTTTCTTTTTTCATTCTTGGATTGAATTATCTGCTGAAAGTCTTCCATAGCTGGAAACTCTGCAGAAATTTTTAAAACTGTCAAAAGGGTCTTGTCTATTTCCTTGAATTAGTGTGTTTTTTGTGTGTGTGAAATTATATGGCGGGTGACGGGGGTAAAGGGGCATCAAGAGCTCTTGATCAGACACCAACATGGGCAGTGGCTGGTGTTTGTGCAGTGATTATTATCATCTCTATTGCTTTGGAAAAAGTTCTCCATAAAGTTGGAACGGTATGAAAATAGATGCCCCATTTGTACCAGTTTTGTTAAAGATATGTTATGGGTTTTGCTCCTGTTTATGGGCTTGAGTCTTTTTCGTTGCTTTATAGGATTTGATGTTGGGTAAGATCCTATATTGCTTTTGTTTTGACTGTTGTTTCTTGATTTTGCCTTAAGATTTGTCTTGTTAAAATGCCCTAATTTAACAAAATTTTTGATGTGTTGCTGTTAATTCTCTTTGAGGATGCCAAATTCTAACTGTTTGATGTGGATAATTTGGGATTCTTTTGGCTCTAGCTATGCTGACTTATTACCTAAATATAGTATTTTGTTTTCACAATCGGTTTCAAGAAAAGGGAGGGGAAAAAAAATAAGAAAAAGAAAATAATGTGTAAACTTCTTTGTTTTAAGGTTGTTTTCTTTGCTTTTGTTTGTTTCTTTCTTATAATCCTATGTTATTACTGAAGTTTCCATTGCATCTCTCTGGATTAGTTTTTTTGTTTTCTAGGTTGTTTTACCATGTTCTGTCCTGTTCATTTCTTGTAATTCTTTTTTATTCATTCTATTGGTACTTAGTTCATACTGCTGGATTGTATAATTTGATGATCCTTGTCCTAACACGATGCTACTGTAATCTTTATAGTGGTTGACGGAGCGGCATAAGAAAGCCCTTTATGAGGCACTCGAGAAGGTCAAAGCTGGTAGATCAATTCTTCAATCCCAGCTACCTCATTTTGTTTTATTGATAAATTTCGCTGATAAAAAACTTGCTTCTGTTTGGTTGTGGCAGAGTTGATGATACTCGGTTTCATCTCGCTAATCCTCGTGTTCAGTCAATATTACATTGCTGACATCTGCATACCTATGAATGTTGCTGATACAATGTTGCCTTGTCGTGCAAAAGACGAAAACAAAGCTAAGGAAGAACATGATCGGAGACTTTTGTGGTATGAGCGTAGAGTTTTAGCAGCCGGAAAAGAATCTAGTTGCAAAGAGGTAATTTTCGTGTATCTGGTTTTGCTTTTACATAGAGCCTTTTTGTGTATTTCAGACCAAACCGTTTTCCCCTGTGTTCTCACTTAATAGTACATGTCTAGGTGTAGAATAGTCTCATAATGTTTTCCTAGTCATTAGCTCTTTTCTTTCTTTCTTTCTTGTCCGGAAGAATCAGCAAATTGTGTACACAAAACATAACAAACTGGCACAAAGAAAGCAGTTTCAATATATATATATATATATACACATATATATTCCTTTCGGCGATGAGGATGTAAAAGTAAATGCAGTATATCTTGTAAATTTATCAGTACATGTTTGATTCTGCGTACCACATTTTGCATTCTTATGATGTCCATGATTGCTAATACAAAGCTAAAGCCAAAACCTTTTGGACAATGACAGTGTCCTAATAATTTTGTATGAATAATTTTCCTATGTCTGAGAGCCATTTTCATGTGAGGTCGTTGCTGCACTAATCTGACATTTTCCACAGGGACATGTATCGCTTATATCAGTGGATGGACTGCACCAGATACACATCCTTATATTCTTTTTAGCTGTCTTCCACGTGATTTACAGTGCTATTACCATGGCTCTCGGAAGACTTAAGGTAATTCCTAATGCTTTATTTGTTGATGGTCTTTTGCATCGATCTTCCTACTTGTCTCTGAAAACACTTTCTGTGCAAATGCTTCCTTAGACGATTTGCATGATCCCACTTATTTCTTTGCTTTGGTCAGATTCACTTCCAATTGCCGTGTTGCATGTGAAATATGAGAAATACCAACTAAAAGGGTTGCTTTGGGGTAATTTATAAGCTCTTTAGAACACCATCTAAGGTATTTGGAAGTTTATAAGATGTTATGAAGTGAGTGTAATTTATAAGATAAGAGCTTATAAGCTCCCAAAATAAGAAAATAAGATATTAGGATTCAGTTTATAAAATTTTAGTAATGATAATTTATAACATTAACATGGTTAAAATTGACTAAGATTTTATAAGCTTCAAGATTTTATTTTACCCAGACACTTCAACAATTTATTTCCAAAATAAGATCATACAACGTATAAGATGTAAGAGCTTATAAGCTTAGCCAAACACCCTCCAAGTTGTTTCTCTTAAATTATTGTTGTTTATATGACTAATCCTCTTTTTCATTTAACTTAGGTTTTTATTATGAACTCCAGATATAACATTAACTATTCTGTGCAGATTCGTAGGTGGAAGCAATGGGAGCAGGAGACCTCGACCCACAACTATGAGTTTTCGAATGGTATATGATTATATATATATATATATGTATGTATATATACTATTTGTTCAATTGTCATGGATCTTCAAATCTTGCTTAAGCTTTTTATTCCACAAAATGGGGGCGTTAATGATTGACAATCTAACTGTGGAACTAACAGATCCTTCAAGATTCAGGCTTACTCATGAGACATCATTTGTGAGAGCACACACTAGTTTCTGGACCCGGATTCCGTTATTCTTTTACATTGTGAGATTTTTAATGTCTTGTCTTCTTCATTATTTGATTGATTGACATTTTCGTATCTATAGTTGCATATTACCTTCCAAAATTTTTATTCACTTGTTGTCCATATCTTCCCTGCAGGGATGCTTTCTTCGACAATTTTTTAGGTCCGTTAGCAAATCCGATTACATGACCCTGCGCAATGGGTTCATTACAGTGAGTTTTATTCATCGCATGTCTTCTATATTTACCTATGTGGTCACATTTTCCTCCATTTTCCATTTTGATAAAGTTTCCTTGTTTCTCAGGTTCATTTAGCACCCGGGAGCAAGTTTAACTTCCAAAAATACATCAAAAGATCACTCGAAGATGACTTCAAGAAGGTTGTGGGAGTAAGGTAATATCCTTTGTTGGATACTTAGATTTTATGTGTTGTGAAAACCGGAGATAAAAACGTGAAACGAGAACAAATGATCACACATAAGATTTAATGTGGTTCAACAAAACCTACCTCTTCGGGCTAAGATAATGAATTCACTATAGACTAACTGAAAGATTATAACAAAAGTTTGGACAATCAAACCTCGTGAAATATTCAACATCCTCAAGAAAGAACCAAAAAAATGATTGACCAAATTGACAAAATGATCTTAAAATAGTTCTACTTCATGAACCAGAATCCCAAAATAGATCTACTTTCTTGAAGGAGCGTGAAATCCAAAGCACAAATCAACGTTATGGAATATGTAGTTTATATATAAGTTATGCATTGCAATCTCGCCTATATTTATTTGGCTGATTTTGCTTTCCCTTTGTTTTTATATGATGTTGGCAGTCCAGTGTTGTGGGGATCATTTGTGGTGTTCTTGCTCCTAAATGTTAGCGGTAAGTCATTGTTACAGTCAAAAAGTGATTTCTAGGTTTTCATTACAACAATTCAATATAACACTAATAATCATTATTATTTTTCTTGTCTTGACATATTCTTTCTGCACGTTATCTGTATCAGGGTGGCAAGCACTCTTTTGGGCATCCTTAATTCCGTTACTTGTAAGAACCTCATCACTAATACAATTTCAAATACATAATAAAGAAGAAAACCTAACGACGAAATGTTTCTCAGATAATCTTAGCCGTTGGTACCAAGCTACAAGCTATTCTGACAAAGATGGCCCTTGAGATATTTGAGAGACATGCAGTAGTCCAAGGCATACCTCTTGTGCAAGGCTCGGACAAATATTTTTGGTTTGGTCGTCCTCAGTTGGTGCTTCATCTTATCCACTTTGCATTATTTCAGGTATTAAAGATTCTCGTTCTCTGAAAAGAAATCATGAGATTATAAAAGAACTTGAACATATTGTTTCACCTAGGATGTAACTTTTTAAGGTTGTCGTTTATAGCTGAAATGGTACATGTGCGCTAACCAGTTACATCGTCATCTTTGCAGAATGCCTTCCAAGTAACATACTTTTTGTGGATTTGGGTAATGATTCTTCTCAAATTTATTATCTATAAATATAAATAATTTCCTATATAGCATCGTTAATGAAAGTGAAATTTTTTGACGTGCAGTATGAATTTGGTTTAAAATCTTGCTTCCATGACAATTTTGGATTTGTAATTGCAAAAATTTGTTTGGGGTAAGTAATATTCGACATCATTTTGTCCAAGAATAACTTTTGAATTATAGGATCTTGGGGTAAGAACTTGAATTTATGGAACAAAATTTTGTTGTGATATTGCAGGGTGGGAGTCTTATTCTTGTGCAGCTACATTACGCTTCCGCTGTATGCCCTCGTTGCTCAGGTACCATTACAGCTTTATATTGTTTGACGTCACTACAAGATGAACCCCTCTGTTAACATGGTTCTGTGATGAAATTACAAATATCTCCTTGCGACAAAGGCAGATCTGTTAAAGATTCTGTAACTGCGACCAATGACTGGTGAAATCTGTAAAATGGTGGCAATCGTCAAGGGGTTATTTGTAACTTCAAAGCATCTTTTTGGGTAAAACGATCCAAATTTTAAGGGATTTTTAAATTAGTTTCATTTGATATACTACTCGACGTACGCCATAACTACTTATTACGAGCCATCCTTCAGATCAAATTTTGATCGGTACTGACCTATAAGAAACCTGATATCCTAGACTGTAGTTGCATTTGGATTTGTTTTACCAAAATGCCCATGTCACTCGAAAGCTTCTAGTTTACCAAACTCTAATCCATTCCTTGAAGTGAGATTTGGCACACGTAAAAATTTTCAAATTTGTGCTGTAAAATTATATCTTACAAATTTTATGATTTATTATATGTAAAAATATTATTCAATTCAAATTTCTCCGCACTAACAAGACAAAAGAGTATTCATTTGACATCTACAATGAAATGTGTCTCCATAAAACATATACCTCTTTTTTTGTCCCTCGAACACTCCTTCACATGATTTATACGTCGGGTGATGGCTCTAAAATTCATTAGTATTAACAACTTGCTTCTCCATGTCTTCATAAACAGATGGGTTCACACATGAAGAAAAGTATCTTCGACGAACAAACATCAAAGGCGCTTAAGAAGTGGCACATGGCCGTGAAGAAGAAGCAAGGAGGACGGAGCGGGAGGTCTCCCACTCAAACTTTAGGAAGCCCCACATCTTCTATGGGCTCACCGTTTCACCCTACAGCCGCCACACTTCATCGTTTCAAAACGACGGGCCACTCAACACGGGCTGTAGGATACGAAGAAACTGACTCATCGGATCTTGAAGATCCATTGACACCTCCAGCACCTAGAGCCAGCTTGATTGTGCGAGCCAACCCTGTGGATCACGACGATCGTCATCTTCAAGATGAAACTGATATGGGTTTGGATTATAATGAAGAACAAAATAGGAATGAAGATGACTTCTCCTTTGCCAAGCCTGCAATTCAGAGAGGAGGGTAAATTTGGTATAGTCTTTCGCAATAGTATGATGGCTTTGTTTGCTTTTTTATGTATTTAATGTGAAGAATTTTCACAGTAGTGGAGAAGGAATATGATTTCATATATAGGTAGATTTTCCTGTACATTTTGTGCACAGAACTGGGTATTAGTTGGATTTGAATGCACATTTTTGGTTCCCCATTTTTGGCTATTTTATAAATTTGTTTGTTTTAGTTTTGTTCATTATTTTTTTATGTGAATTAGCGGAAGTAAAAAATAAGAATTCAATAGAAAATCCACTATGTTCATCTCTCTCTCTCTCTCTATATATATATATATGTATGTATGTATGTTACAATATATTCCTGATATTGATACAATTAAGCGTGATAATCTTTTTTGTCTTCATGTAATGTTGCTAAAATAGCTTTATTGTATATTTAGTTTGTTGTATGTTTTTATAACCGTAATAGGGAAATTGCACTTTTTGTCTTGTTGGAATTTGAAAATCGTTTCTCATTCCAAGCTAATTCGGTTTGATAGATAGTGTAAAAACGATCCTTTTGGCACTTTAAGGGTTGCACCAAGTTGAGGTTTGACCATTTTTATGGACTTGAACTCGAATTTAAATTAGATGAATCGAGCTTGAGCTCAAGCTTGATTATTTTATTATGATTGAGGTGTAGGTTTGAACTCAACCTCAAGAGTTTTAATTTTTATATTAATATGTGTATTCTTAATAAAAATGATGAGTTTGTAAACCTATGAACAAGAATTATTTGGTTTGAACTCGATTTGAGCTTAAGACTTTTTCGAGTTGAGTCATCAAGGTTGCGAGTTGACTAGGTTTATTTGCATTCTTATCACTCGTTAAAAGTTGACAGCGTATACGTGTGAAACCTATTTAACTTTTGTAAATTGGATCCACTATGAACCCATGGTCAAGTTGGCCAACTTTCTCATACAACCAAGGCCTAGAAAATGAGTTATCAAGTAGGCATGAATCAAATTCAAATGAGCAATGCAACATAATTGCACCAAGACAAGGGAAGGTCTATCAAGCTTGAACATAAAGAAGAAAAAATATCTTCATCCACTTCCACTTTCATGCATAGGCCACTATGTATGAAAAAGTCAAGGGAAAAAAGGCAAACAAATGCTACCAAGTTGGCAATGTCAAAAGTTGTGCAGCAGATGTTCTAATCAATACCTTATAAAGTCTCAATGTCAACTTTAATTCACAACCACACATTCACTACATTCCACTTTCATTAATCAAATGAACTAGAAATCAAACTAAATCTTACAAATATGTCTTGATGCCTTTTTGATGTTTTGTTCTTGAGTTGAGTTGAGTTGATTTCTTTTCTAGAGATACTCATTTTGTAAAAGACTGATAAAAAAGTTTAGATGTATAAAGCAATGTTGTGATACCACTAGGAATAGGAAACTTCTAATTTATTGATTGGGTGAAGCTTTATGAGATTATTATTAAGAATTGAATATGACTGTATTTAATGTTGAATTTTGATTGACAAGTTTTCAAGAAATGACTCATTGGGTAATAATGGTACGTTGCTCAGTAGCTTGTATATGGATTGAATTTGAATTTACTATTATTTTTGCTTGCAATGAATAGCGCGATTCATCTTCAACTTATGAGAAGTTTGAATGAGGATGTTTAGTTTCTTAGAATCTTAAATATTGACTGGAACACGACAAGCACATTCTTATTGATATGACATATGTAAATTTTCAGGTGGTCTAATTGTAATGCTATACAAATTTTATTAAGTTTTTCGTCAGCTGAACAACAATAGAAAATTATAATTTTTGAAACCACCAGGCTCAAGCATCGAATGACATTGATGTAATTGTCTCTAGAAAGTAACTACAATTTGGTTATTCCACCCCAATCAACACTTACTAATATCAATGTGTAGTCTCACAATTAAACAAACACATATATTAATTATACTCTAATTATTAGATGCGCTTGCATTGAGTGTGAACTGAATGCTGTCAAATCCAAACATGACGAGCTAGTTCGACTAGTGTTCGGAGCTCAGTCCAGTTCAAGTGAGTTACTAATATTGACAGCCAATTAGTTTGCTGTGAAATAATAAAACCAATCAGTAACCGAGCA
Organism: Handroanthus guayacan; assembly: GCA_014898755.1. Lineage (NCBI taxonomy): Eukaryota > Viridiplantae > Streptophyta > Magnoliopsida > Lamiales > Bignoniaceae > Handroanthus > Handroanthus guayacan. The sequence continues at coordinate 29,403 of JACFYI010000136.1, read as the reverse complement.
AGCCCCCAAAAATTCAAACGGTCATTAATTGACCGATTAATTCTATAGCATTAAATGCAGCAACAAAGTAAGGCTTCCCATTCTCCATTCTCTTCTTTTCTACTCCTTAATCCCTTAGTCTTTTCTATTTGACTTTGAAGTTTGATTCTTTGAAGTATTTTTTTTCCCTTCTTTTTTCTTAGTGAACTAAAGTATATTTATTCCTTATAAGAACATTAATTTATATATTATATGTGTGCATAATATCTGCACACATACATTTCATATATATGTGTATATATATTTATGTGTATATGCGTATGCATTTATATACACATCACAGAAATATATATGCAGTAAACACAAAATATACATTTACGGTTAATATTTTATTTCATTTAAGAGTAAAAACTACTCCATTTGTTAAATATAATGTTCATATCTTTACACTCTTGACATCTCTAGATTCAAGGGTTTTTAAAATTTTATGTTTTAAATAATTTAGTAGTATTTTAGTGAATTTTTTGATCTTTTTTCATAGTTTTTTGTATTATGGAATATATGAATGTTTTCAATTATTTTAACACAACATATATGTCTTACTATGCTAATTCACAATACTTTTTTGGTAGAAATAACCTTTTCATAGTTTATGTCATTTAAACTATAAAATATTTTATAGAATTTTATTAACTATATTTTTTTGGGAATAAAAATATTTGGAATTACTATAGGGATTGAAGGGTCCCATTAAATCAAAATTTCAGAATCTCCACTGATTTTTAGTATCCCACATTTATTTCATTGCCTTGCAGCAAGAGAAGTGGTGATCTTATGTCAATTTTTCATAGATATGTCAATTTTCTCATTTAGTGATCCACCTTAAATGTCCTTTCATCCTATGATTTATCATTTTCAAACTCACGTTCATTGTATATTTGACCTTTACATTAGGATACCATATATGAAAATGAGAACCCCACAATACATATTAGTCAATTAATTTATTTTTAAGCACACTCTTAAGCCTAAAATAAGTTTGAGCCCCATAAGAAGCAATTGGGGAATCAGCATTGATGCTCATTTAAAAGAAAAAATAATAATAATAAACCCTTAATTAATGGCGGGTCCGATCTAATTTTGTCACCTTAATCGAGTTTCAGCCTATGGCTTAAACAAAATTTGAACCGAACATGTCCAGTCGAGCTCGGGCTTAATTTTTCTCAACTCATCGTACTTGAACTCGAGCTTGCTAAAATGATTAAGGCTTGGCATGGATCAACTTGGCTTATTTGCATTAATAATTCAACATGTCATTAGCCATGTATCGTCTTGCATTAGATCTTTTTATTTAATTCGTAAACACATTAAATATTATATCAATATCGTATCATATCTAACATTAAATGACATAATTTTTTCAGTATTAATTATGTATTTTTTTTTTAGAGATATATGTTATTAAATTTTAATTTATAGTTAATTGATTTTAATGTAGGAATTTCACTGAATACAGATATGATTTCCATTTTGTGCGCGTGATGAAAATACAGTTACAACCGACTCATCAATTGTAAAAAGACACTTTAAACCCTCTTTCTTTGTATGTATATCCAAAATATAACAGATCTCATTCAGGTGGATAAGGTGAGTGATGACTCGTTCGTTTAGCTTCCTCTCAGCTTCAAACTCATCGGCCCCACTCGATGCGGCAGCGGCGGAGCCACCGAGTGCTGCGGCAGTCGAATCGGACTTTGTTATTATCCTGGCGGCTTTGCTCTGCACTCTTATTTCCGTCGTAGGTCTCGTCTCTATGGCGCGGTGCGCCTGGCTCCGCCGCGGCGGCGGAAACCACCGATTCGGCGGACAACCATCGGGAAATAGGGGTTTAAATAGTAAGGTGGTGCGATCGCTGCCGAAGTTCGCCTATGATTCCTCTTCCGGCCGCGGATCGGCGGAGTGCGCCATATGTTTGACGGAGTACGCCGACGGTGAGGAGGTGAGAGTGTTGCCGCAGTGCGGCCATGGCTTCCATTTACAGTGCGTTGACACGTGGCTTGAGTCTCACTCGTCTTGTCCATCTTGCCGGCAGAATCTGGTAGTTTCTCGATGCGAGAAATGTGCCGCCCGCGAAAGTTAGAGAAGATTCCACGATTGATAATTGAAGTTTGTAGGAGGAGAAATGATGAAAAATTGTGAGATTGGAGCTAAGGCCGTGGTGGCCGGCGGAACTACGCAGGTCAATGCAGCGGCGGCGGCGGCGGAGGCAGAATCATTGTTTGATGATTGGACAGGAGTTGTAGATATAGTTCTACTTTATATTTTGATCGTTGTTAAAGCCAATTTGTATATTTTTGTTTTGGAGTTTTTTGTGTAGGATAATTTTAGATATTAGCAACCATTCGTACTATATTTGTGTAGTTAGTATTTTTTTTCCCCAGATATATATGCATCTATATAAAAATTAATAACACTTACTTAGTGTGTTTAGATGAAATTACAAGTTTCACAAAATTTTATAGGAAGTTTGAGAGTTTATAACATGGTATAAAGTGTTTGGTAAATTTTTAGATAGTAATTATCTCATCATCTTTTTAGATTTAGCCTAGTCACAATGATGTCTCGTGTGGTTTGAGAGAGATTATAATCATATCTCATGACATTAGTTTGATATATTGGCAAAAAGTTGAATTAGTCACATCAAACTAGTGGGTATTAATATAATTTTTCAATTAGAAGGAGGTGTTATCATGAAAAAAAATCATAACTACAATTTTGTTAGTTTTTGGCTAGTCAAATTAACATTAGAGACGTTATTTTATCTTTTAAACCTTAAGGGGTGTTATTGTATTATTCCAAATCTCAAGGGTCGTTGAGGTAATTATGATCATCATCATCATCATCATTATTATTATTATTATTAAAAAGAGCTTATAATCTTCCAAAGTAGGAAATTAGAGATATTATAAGCTCTCAAAAATAAATAAAGAGTTCCTAACTTATTTTTTAAGATTTTAATACGTTTCTTTTACTTTAACAATATTAACTATAATCTCATGATTAATAACATTGTTTAAGTTCCAAAATCTTATTTTATCTGAACACTATAAGAACTTATTTTTAAAGAAAAAATTTAATATCTCATAAGCTCCAAAAATATTTTATAAAATATTTCAAATAATCTTTAGGGGGTGTTTGAGGGAGTTTATAAGTTCTTCAAAATGTGTAATAAGATGTCACAAAATGTTTCATAAGTTCTTTCTTTCTTTATTTTTTTTTTAAAGAAATGTACTTATAATAAAATATGATGTTTAGATCTTATAATTTCTTCTTAAAGAAAAGGTAAGGAGTTTCTTTTTTTTTTTTTTCTAATCTTAACATGCTCATTTGAATTTTAACCTTATTAACTATAATCTTAATCCATTTTTCATATTCTTTTACCATTAATTGAAAAATTAAATAAAAACACATAAACTTTTAGTTTTTAATTTTGGATTAAGCTAAAATTTCCCCAGAAATATTACATTGATTGAAAATAGAGATAGGTTGAGGAAGTATGTGTAAAATGAAAATAGTCCTTTTATGGGTCCCAAATTTAAATACAGGTTATGTGATTTTATCTTTCCAAAGATTAAAGTTTGTCACTTTTGGAAAGATTCCCATTATTACTTTTGACAGTGCTTTAACTTTATTAAGGGTATCCTATTTACTTCTTTCCCATTTTTGGTTTGATACTCTAAGCAACATATACTATTTTCCTAGGCAAACAATTTATAATATGGCCTCAATAAATGACAAAAAAAGTCAATTTTCTTTTGTTTCTTCGTTTTACTTTCTATTTTACAAATTTTGCTTCGCCTCAATTTCTTTATTTTGATTGATTTATTTATTGGATCATATCTAATTTCACAACATCAAATTCCCCAATATTTCAAGCCTCCTTTCTTCCATTTTTTGAAACTCTACAAAATTTGTAAAATTTAAACTTTTTCTACACTAAATTGATTATATTGCAACAACATTCATGTCTTGGAAATAAAAGATGATAATTAATTGAATATAAATTTTGTTATAATTGAGTAAACTAGTTACACGCTTCATGATATAATTCGTTACCTTATGTTTGAATGTTGAATTTTTATGATGAAACATTTAGAAATGTATTTCTCATCTTTATTTTTATTCTTTTATTATTTTTCATCTTTTTTCTTAATTAGTTTTCTCATTAAATTTTAAAATCAGAACATGGCTTTGAATTTTTTCCTTTTTTTTTTTTTCTGGGTGGGGTTGGGTGTTTTTTTTTTTGGTTTGTCTCAACTTAAATGTCACTTCTATTATCTTATCTTAAATAGAGAAAAAGGACAAATATATCATATCTCCCTTTCTAAAGTTGGAGAGGGGACAAAATATGTAAACTTAAGTATCATTTCATTTGCCACCTTCTTTTAGATGCAGTAAAACTGTCTCTATCTTTTCATAATAAAAGTGTAAGATTCGAATTTCACCGACAGCATATGGATATTTATCTACTGTATAATAGTTTTTGTCTGTTGAATGGTCTTTAGATTATTTGAATTGTATTTAGTCATATACTTGGTCTCTAAAATGTAATGTCACAATGATATTGATGTATAATATAATGTAATCGTTTTAAAAAAAATAATAAAATAAATAAAAAAAAAAGAAAAAGTGTCACTTCATTTGATTCCTTCAATTAGTAATGATGGGTAGTTAGGACAGTTTCTAGACTGAGGACGCATTTCATGGTAGTGACCATGGGAGATATCAGAATTAGTCTAGTTTAATCGCTTGTGTTATAGTGGCCGGCCAACTCAATTTTGATGGAGAGCTCACACTATTCACTAAGTTAACCGACATCCAAATCGCATCTCAGAACCAGAGATTATCACTCTCCACCCCAAGATTATTTTACTATTCATTAGTGGTCTACCATATTACTCCTCACAAAATCCGGCTAATTATCCAATTGCCCCCCATGCGTCTTGCTTGACTTTCCTTCCCCATTTGATCCAATTACACCTCATCAGCCATAAACCCCAGTAGCAAAAATTGCGTCTTCTTCCATCCACTCTTCCCATCGTGGATTCACAGGTTCAAACGCCGGTGATGTGCAGTGTGCTCCCAATGGCTTCCTCCAATTTCCTCTATAGTCACCTCTGCTGTGCTTCCTACAATGCCAAAACCCATTTTGATTCCTTCAAGAAAGGCTTTTTCCTCTAGTTCTTCATTTAAATCACATGGGTTTTCTGATTTTTGAGAAATTAAACTTTATAATTTTCTTGATTGTGTGTGGTTAGGAAGTGTATGATTTTGAGGAAAAGTTAAATAAGTTAGCAGATGAAGTGGATTAGGATGCTGGAAGGTCAAGATTCACTATTTTTTCCCCTTGCAAGGTAAGACAAGTAAGTTTAATACAAGATGAGGCTGCAAAGATGAAATAAGATGGGGTTATTGTGTGAAAATGAATTGGATTTCAATTGTAGCCTCCACACGGTTAGTTGGGTGACTGTTAGGTTCAAATTCATGGTTGCTGTAGTTAAAAATCCAAGAGGATTGTGAAGGACAATAAAGTAAATTGGTGAAACAATCTAACATTTTTTTTTTTAGGAAGAAACAATTACATTTAATCATTACATCAATATCATTACATAAATATATTTCAAAGATCAAATACAAGAACTAAATATAAGATAAATTTTATAAACTACCATTCGATAGATGAATACTACTATAGAGTAAATAAAAACCCACGCGTTACTGATAGGATTTGAACTTGCACCTCTCCTGTGAAAAGGAGGAGGTCGTGCCACTCCATCCAAAGGGCGGTGGCAAAACAATCTAACATTTCAACTATAATCAAATAACACATTCTAGATTATAGAATGTTGTAATCTCCTCCGTAATTGATCATATCAAATGCAAGAAAAGATCCCCTAAGTTAGCTCGATCTTCCCTGGGCCAATCCCGAGTAGATTATTGAAATACTCGATCAAATGTGCCCCAAGAAAAATATTAGTCAAGATTTTTGAATCTTCATCTTATTTGATTTTAAATATTAATAAAATCACAATCTTGCGCATTGATGTTAAGGTATCGTTTAATTCAAAAAATAGTTTTGGATTATTTTTTGAATTGCTTAATTGTCCTCCACTTGAATATTTGCAATAAAGTAATCACATTGTAGAGAGCCCCATTAATTCTAGGCGATAATCTTGCTCTTGGTTTGATATTTGTATAAGGCCTAATATGGTTTAATTACAACGTATTAATTATTTTTTCTATTTCTCCCAACCAACGTTAAATGTGAAGAGAAAGAACTTACATATGGATAATTTTAGTCACTGTTAGCCATTAGATTGTCAGTATTTTTGTCTCCAATGCTGCTATAAAGTCGGATATGGGGCAATGGCTTTATTATCAATCAGAAAGATAGGGTTAATGTGCTAATTTTAAAATGACATGATTTATCTGATTATTTCGAATTTGACGGAGTTTAATATGTTAATTTAAAAATGACAAGATTTGTAGTGTTCATTTTAAAATTTACAAAGGACTCCGGTTCAATTTACCTGGCCTAATCTCAGGGTAAAATACTTGTGTCTCTCTTGTATTATTATAAAAGGGAAGATAACTCCCTATATTTTTTTTAACTGCAATATATCTCCCTGTATTTTGGAATAATCAGGTCATAAAGTCCAAATCACTATGTCATAGGCGGGTATTCTTGGACTATAGAATATGTTTAACTTTAATACAGGGGATATATTAGAATTAGAAAAATATAAGGGATAATATTCCCTTTTGTAATAATACAAGGGGGTAAAATATATTTAACCCCCTAATCTCCTGAACAACGATGAGTTCGACATTAATGGCAAGCCAACCTCTCACCCGTACCACCTTGTATAACACCATATTACAAGAGATTAACCCCAAACTCAACCCATCTTTAGAATCGAGGGGGGCAGACATCAACCCCAATCAATCTTTAGGCATGCATGAGAATGATATGAATTCATGATTTAAATTATTAGAGTTGATTCAAGTTTGGGTGAGATTTTTCAAGCTTGCTTGGTTGGACTTCTACCTTTAAGCCCTTGCCCTTTCTTTTTTAATTTTTTCCCGAATCTGTAAGAATAGATGACCTCATATCAAACAACTGATTGAAATTAATGAGCAAGATTGTAGTACTGATAATCCAGCATATCAATCAAACAAGGAGATAGATTACACAGTTTTCTACTTGTACACACCTTAATCTTCATTGAGCCCAAAGCTCATAATTGGTATAAGTAAATGGTTTCCACTGAATGATTCAAATGAACTGTTGATTTAAATTTATACCATCACCAAAAAATATCTCTGTAAATGTAGCTAAACAACAGAACAAAACCCACAAAATGAAGGTATAATCACCACACAATCATCTTTTTTCAGGCAGTCTTAACACCACGTACCTTCGGTTATATTGTAAGAAAACCAACAAACTTGTGATGTCTTGAACATCTTCAGTTCTTTACACTTTGTTTCGCACCGACGGCGAAGAATTCTGTAATAACTTCAAGCGGCATTCCTTTCGTTTCTGGAACCTTAAGGAACACGAAGAACCATGCAATGGCGCAGACAACTGCGTAAATGGAGAAAACACCGGCAAGTCCGATTGAATTGAGCATCACGGGAAGTGAGTATGTGACTATGATGTCTCCGATCCAGAATGTCAGAGCACATATTGCGATGCAGAGTCCACGGACTCGTGTAGGAAATATTTCTGAGCAGAGGATGTTTGGGATTGGTCCGAAGCCCATCACGAAGCAGCAGAAGTAGACGATCACGCTAACGGTTGAGATGATGGCGTGCATCAACGTGCCTAAATTGATGATGTTTCCGAGGACTAACAAGATGAGTGTTAATAGTAAGACGGGCAAAGTCGACAGCAGTAGCCACCTGGAGGAAAAACAGAGATATTGATTATATATGTTGACATAGTTGACCAAGTACATTAGTTATATTACTTTATTCATGCTACAAGAACTATGGACTATATAGCACATATTAGGAGCAATTCTCTACTTATTTTTTCGTGTTAAATCGGCTAAATAGCATTTTTTCGCATCAAATTTATTTGTTTTAGCACATTACCCCCAAACGTAACTTAGAACCATTTCAAGTCCCAACTTAAACTCACTAAAGCACTTTGCTCTTTAAGTGCATTTTTCATATAAAATATAGAGCACAAGGCTTTTATGTGCTTTATCAAAGGATATTCTCGCAGTTCTCCTCCCTCCCACTCAAAAAATTCATTTTCCAATATGAACTTTTTAGAGGAAAAGAGGGAAAAATGACGAGCAGGTTCTTTAACATGACACGAAAAAGTCAGATACCAATTCTTTGTCTCCATTCGCCTAAAGATCACTTGAGAGTAACTACTAGTTTTCTGGCTTGATATTTTGCTTGACAACTCCACTTTGGAGGCAAAGTGACTTGATGACTTTAAGTCGAGGGGGTGAAGTCATTTAAGCTGTTAGAAATTTGGCCACGTATAAAATACATCACATGAAACGGGAATATACCTTCGGCCAGCAATATCCATTAGTCTCATTGCAACTCCAATACTTGGAAGCATCAATAATGTTGTAAGAGCACTGATAAGAAGAGATGCAGAATCGGAACTAATACCCAAATTCGCCAGGAGAACTCCCACACCGGCTTGTTCAAGAATTTGAGGAGTGTAGTAGAGAACTCCATTAATGCCTGAAAACTGTCCTCATACAGTAAATACATCAGTAAGCTACATGTGATAGATTAAAGCATATTATTCGAAAGGCATATTATATACCTGTTGAAGTATTTGAATTCCAACGCCTACAATGAGTGCATGTTTAACACCCGGTTCGAACAGATCCCTCCAGCTTGCCCCTTTAGCAGCAGCTTCTGGTTGTTTATCAGTCGCTGTGCCATGACCCGTTATGTCTTCCATACGAAGAACTGACTGGCTCACTAAAGCAGCAGCATGAATGTATTCGCCTTCAGCAGGAACATCTCCGCCGGAAATTGAAAGAATCGAACCACGTCTCGATCCAGGGCCACCCTCCTGGTGTAAATAGATCCTCTTGAGACCTCCTGAACTTTTCTCGTCTTTCCGATATGCCAGTTGCCAACCACCCCCGATCCCCACACCGCTGAGTTGTTCACCATTATTTTCCTTTTCAGGGTTTGTGTTCTGACGTGAAAGCAAAGGACTCCTTAAGTCGTCGTCCGATTCATCACCGGAAGCATTAGATGCATTGTCACCTTCACGTTGCAAGCTTTCCTCATCCCATTGGTCATTCTTGCCGTGATTCTCTGTGACGTTGAACATGCTGCCAAAATTCGAAAAGAGCATGCTTCTCATGCTTCCCATCTCTGGAAGCTTCTCGTGGACGCTTCCAAAGAGAGTGACCATGGGATCCATAAGCATGCTCCGATTAGCCATGCTTCCTTGTCTGGAGGCTATACCAAGGGTACTTTGTCCACTGACGGGTTTCGCAATCCAAGATTGGCCTTCCTCGGCTCCATATAACTTGATACGGTCTTTATCTTCAGCATGCTCTTGGTTATCGGCAAGATCGTTGTCAGGACCAATTATGTATCCCTCGATGGACGTGTCACGTCCAACTCCCAAGCCCTCAAGTAATAATGCCATTTCGCCTGTTGACAAAGCAAGAGGAAAGTTAGAACCTCTCTCGGGATTCTTTTGGGAAAAATAACATAAGGAACAAATTTTATAGATAACAATTAAATAGTAGTCGATTTAGTGAAAACTGAGGCAATGTTTGTTCATGTTTTGGGTGGTATATAGAAACTATTTTGGAAAGTGAAATGTTTGGTTATGTTTTGCGAGCAGATAATTTTTACTTTATATGCCAAATCAATTACTTTTAGCCTGGTAGTGGGTTTTGTATATAACTTTAATTATAAAATTTATATATGGTTTGTGTGTATGTAAAAGTAATGATGAATGCGACTTTAATATGATTTGGTAGAATAGTGATAACTTTGTTTGATGGAATATTAACATATATAAAAAATGAGCAAATTATATATGAATGATGGCACTTGTGACAAATTTTTCATGAATTTCTAAAACAATTTTTCGGGCCATAGATTTGCAGCTCTCCTTAAATGCCAAAGTGTGAATGCAGGGATATGTTTACACTTCAATACTATCTATGAACTCTTTCCAAAATCGTAATTTCGTTAAGAGTAAATCTCATCAAACAAAGTTTATCGCAGACTAGTGAATATATCCTGCACTGAAAGATGGGCAAAAAATGTGCGAAAACTATTATTACGGAAGTAGAAAATATACCTGAGACATCTTCCCGTCCTCGTAATTTTTGTAAAACTGTCCTGGCCTCTTTCATCTTTCCTTTACTTACTAGCCATCTTGGAGATTCGGGTAAGAAAAACACAGCTAGTATGAAATAGATCATCGAAGGAATTGAAAGAACCCCAAGCATCAATCTCCAGCTAGGCGAATCCATCAACGACATTCCAAAGACCATACAGTACGACAAAAACATGCCAGCCGAACCTGTAAACTGAGGAAGAGTATTTAGCGATCCTCTTATTTCCGGTGGAGCCGTCTCGGATATATAAACCGGAACGAGAGTAACTGCGAGACCGATCCCGAAACCATCTAAGAGTCGTGCTAAAAGGAGCGTGTACACATTTGGAGCCCATAACATCACTAATCCACCGATAAAATATAGAACGGATGAGATTATTAACATCGGACGTCGTCCAAGCCAATCAGACACCGATCCGGAAAATGTAGTGATAACTGTTGCTCCGATCAAGGACATAGCTACAATAAGCCCTTCTATGGTGGGCTGGCTCTGCAAATTGAATTCCCTTTTGATGTAAAGCACAGATCCTGAAACAATTTTGATATATTATTTTCAGAATGATTCGAGATCTTTGAGCAATTTGAAACAAAACATAAATTCAATGTTGGATGAGCTTGTGGGACAACACTAAAATGTTAAAGATCAAGAATTTGAATTAGTAGCTTATAAAAACTTAAATCTTTCTAGATTTGAAACTTGATATGAGAGTGATTCATGTCTATTACTACTAGAGGACAACAAGAAATCTTGTAGATGTGCTATGTAAAGCTAAAATCTAGCAGCGATTATTTACACAATGATGATACCAAGTCTTGTCCCACGTCACAAAAGTTGAGGATATAAATTACAAAATCCCAACTATGAGTGCAGGGGGACCAACATCTGGAAGCAACGAAGGGTCATCATATGACACAGTTCTTGGGAACGACGGCCACGTATTTGTTCTCAAGCCCTTGAGTCCTTGACTGGGGGTTTATGTACATCAGAAGATCTGAGACACATGGGACAGTTTATAAACAGTTCCTGTCTCTTTCACCCTTTGAGGTACTTCTAAGAACAAAATCCTCCACATCTACCGTGATCCTTATGAATAATACCTCGTCACAACCGAGCCTTTCATGTGCGCCGACTAATTTCGACATCATCGGATCACACAACAAGATCATTTTCTAGGAAGAAAGCAAGTAGTACATAGAAAGATACAGAACATCAATGGTAGAATAAGCATGTATATACCTGCTATAGTAGCATTATCCCATCCTTGCAACATATTGCCAATGGCTGCTGCAATAGCAACTAACACAGCTCCCCTCATCTTTACTGAATTAAACTCCCGAACAAGTTGATTCTTCTACTCCAATGAGTGCCAATATCCCAGTGGCCGAAGATTTTATAATACTTGGTACTTGAACTATAGATGCAAAACGGAAAATTTAATAAGG
>JACFYI010001351.1:8977-24064 GCA_014898755.1 Handroanthus guayacan | reverse complement strand
GTGTGGTCGAGTAGATGACCACAAAGCAACTTGAAGCAAGAAACCAGGATTTAAGGAAGCAAAATCAAATCATTGTACTTTGGGATTTTTATCGTTTCATCATATACAAACACACATATATTTTCTACACACATATATATACATGCAAAGATATTGGTTGGTTAATTCTTTTTTCTTTTTTCTTTTTTAACATCAAAGAAATCCGTGGTCGATATCAAATTTAAATGTTTTGAGCATGAATCTTTCTCACTCGAGTGTACTTTGTCTTTACTATGAATTATTTTTCTTAGAATTTAAGACTTCTTCTAACGATTTATACATTCTATTATCATTTTTAAAATGAGGATCCATTTCTCCATGATTATAATGGATAGAAACTTTTCTTCTTTCCATTGAAGTTTATAAAGAATTGGACTCTCATAGGAATAGTTGATCCTTGGCGATTTTATTTCATATAATATTTAATAATATATAGGATAAACAAATAAAAATTTTTCCATTCAAACTAAATTTGTGAAAAATTATACCTACGCGTACATATTCAATCTAGGCAAAATATCCCATCAAGAGTCTCTCAAAGCAGTTGTATTAAACTCTATCTTTCAATATAATCTTACAATTTTATAACTTTATGAAATTAGTCAACATGGAATTTGAAAGACATGTTTAGTTCAAGACAAAAATAGTTCTTTTTATCTGCAACGAAGGATCAGGTCAAAATATTTCCTCGAAATTAAACATATATGAATAAGTAAAATTTTTTGCACAATTTGATAAAACTAAGAAAATAAAATATAAACGGTCATAGTTTCAATATATAACAAATTTTATTTTTTTCGCTTTTTTCTCTATATATTTAAATTCATGCTGCTTAAATTAAAGGCAACTCATTGCAAAACAAACTTTTATTAGAAACCACTGCTTTGGCTGATATATTACGGGTCATTAAAATAGCAAAGAAAAAGCAAACAAACACGCCTTTATCTTTTTCTAATAATTGGTCGCCACAATTTGCATCTCAAGACCCGGTTTTCTGCACCGCAACAATAAATTATAGATGCACTTCATTTTTATTTTTTTTTTCCCTTTCTTTTTCACTTTTCTTTGTTATAAATCATATAAATATGATTTTTGAGTCTATTTCTTTTTATATTTCTTTGGCTCGTATACAAACCGAAGTATCCATTCTTTTCTTTTATTATTATTATTATTTTTGGTTAATGAGTGAATACATTTTTCAGCTAGGCTTTAGGTATTATTTTGCAATTTGATTTCCTCCTAACTAATAAAAGTATATTATTTGTATTATTTAGTTTGGTAAAATGGCACTTCAAATTCTAAAATAATTTGGAAATATTCCCTTTTAACTTGGTAAAGCACTTTGTGTGCAATTGAAAAAATTGAGAACCTAATACATGTGTGACTCTTACCTAGATTTTCAAAGTAGGTTGCAAACGAGCCAAGCTTGATAAAAATTCCTAACTCGAGTTCGACTCATTTAAAAAACAAAATAGATGTATTTTTATATATATTTTTTAATAATAACTTAGGCTCATGAGCCTTGGAGCTAGTATATCTGAACTCGAACCAGGCTCAAAGCCAAGCTCGAGCTCGATGGGGCTCGGCTCATGCCTAGCTTTTTTGTCTCGATCTTGCACCCCTGTTTTCACGTAAAATATTTAGTCATATTCAATATTTCATCAAAGAATATTTTTCTCATCCAATCTGAAAAATCATATGTGAAGATGGATTTCTCATGGGATGCTAAATATATAATAAAAATACTTTTTGATGAATCACATAGGGGTCTTATATTATGGTAATTTATCTAATTACATATTTTACTTGAGAATTCTTATTGGACTTTGAAATATACTTGTAAAGAGATGAGATGAGAGGAACGGATCACCCACAAACATGGCAGATATTTGTAATGCAAAGTCATTGTTTTTTTTTTTTTTTAAATTGCAAGACAAGAAAAATAATATAAATTTAAATGTAATTAAATTCGGGGAATATTTTGTGAGATACAATCTCTATTCCGAACATCTTATATTCTTCTTCGAGAATAAGGAGTTGGGACTTCGAATTGGATTTAGAACACAGAAAATGGAATTTGGCAATTGGCACTTTGATCTTCTTGAGATTTAATTCATCATCTAATAACATTAATCAAAATTTGGTACTGATGATACCAAGTTTGTCCCACATCGGAAGAGTCGAAGGGCTGAAATAGTTTATAAGCTATTATCCCTTTCTCATCATTCGAAGCGCCTTTTCAGAACAAAATCCCCCATTATGAGTGCAGGTGGGACGATACCTCAAAGCAGATGAGCTTTTCATGTGGATTACAAATTTGGGTACAGTAGTCTCGAATCAAGCATAAAATTTTAATGAGTTTCACAGGACACGCCTATATACATATATATATATATATAAACTGAAATGCACTCCTCTTGCTTTTTTTGTGTGTTCCATAGAAAAAGATTCTACTTCTAAAAATTATCACATCATTTTAAATAATATTGCATTAATTTTCAATAATTAATCTTAAAGATAATAATGCAAAGACAAAAATAGAAAACGAAAAAATAAATAAAATTCTTAGGCTCAGGCTTAGAACGTGGTACGGAACGAAATGAGCTTCACCCATTTGGCACTCAAGGAGTACAACAAAGATTCTGCTCATCAAACCGAAAACCTTTTTTAACACTTAAGTACGGAAAAACTGATACCTCGCAATAAAATAAAGGAATGACGGCCTCGACACACATAATTACGAAAATACTCCTATGGTTATTGTACAGTATATATTTACAGTTATACCTTTTAAACCTAGAGCCTATTTGTAATGTTTCAAAATTTTTAAGGATATAATTATAATTATTCATCAATTGAACTAACAGCTGCGGATTTATTGATAATTGTCCAAACCTCAATGAGGGTTGATGTAATTATCCCTAAAATAAACGTATCGATAAATGCCTCCTAAGAGTTAATAAAATTATAAAAATATTTCTAATATTTGAATAATTATCATTATACCCCTTACTATTAGTTCAATCAACGAAAAACTTAATAAAGTTTGTGTAATATTAAAATTACATCCCTAAAAATCTAACATATTGAACAATTTATTACAAGTACCTCTTGTTAGAATATGGCATCAATAAAGTTTAAAAGGCATCAATTTATTACAAGTACCTCTCGTTAACTGTCCCCTTGGACGATCTTCATCACTATTGGGATGACTTAAGCGCAAAGTTCATTTTCAATATAATATCAGAGTCACACTTATTCTTAATGTTTGAGCTATCTAGTATTGAGTCACTATTTTATGTTACTTTATACCCTAGATATTCGATCTTGTGGAATGAAGGGCATGTGTTATAGAATTCTAAATTGGCAAAGTGTATAAGTAAGTAATGGTCTTTTTATATGGTCTCGGATAACCCTCTCCATTTTTAATACTCATTTTAAATTTGTCATTAATAGAATGAACAATAAAAAAGTTATTGTAATTTCACAAATAACAAGAAACGTTGTTGTAACTAAGTCTTTTATTTTTATAATGATAATTTCATTAAAACTAACCAACAGATAACAAAAAGTACATGATGGAAATACAGAAATCAAGAAAAAATAATAACAACCATGGTGACATAAATAATAGAGACTCTAGAAAAGGGCCCAAAAGACATCGGATTCGAAATAGGAAGTATAGAGAAATTTGAAATCATATGATCATTAAAGTAAGAGATCTCAATTCTTCCTTGAAACTCTCTATCAAGAGAATAACGAGATGATCCATAATCATTTTTTAAAAAAATTTTGTTCGATTGAATTACTTTTTCATTCATATCATTAAGAAGTTTGATATGACTCAAATTGCACTACGCTATTGTAATTAGGTTAAACGTCAATGATTGTTGCGGCAATTATCCCTAAAAACAAATATAAAGTAATGGAATAAATTATGAATGCTTTGGGATTGAGGATCCAACTTGAAGCTTTATACCTACTTCTTTTTTACTGGATTCCGGGGGTAGTTTGTCTTGTCTATGTTTTCCTTTTTTGTGTCTTTTGTTAAGAGTTCGTGTGATATCTTTATCAAGATTGTTTTTTTAATAAACTTTTAAGCATTAACAATAAATAGCCACATTTTTTTGTTAAAGTATAGAATTATATTGTTGACTTGTTAACATATGCTAATCCGACATTTCTTGGTGGACAGATGACTCATTTGAAGCTCGAGACTTTTGCTTCACTACTTTTCTATTATTTTAATTAACAATCACACGTATGTAAAAAAAAAAAAAAAAAAGAATTGTTATGTCACTTTCTCTATATATTTTATTTATGGAAACATATGTGAATATTTAAACATGGGTTCAAGGAATAGTTTCATATTATAAATCCAAGTGATGCCTACTTTGTAAATAATTTATTTTTGGAGAGATGTGAATGCTTGAACTAGGTAATAAATATAAAATACTAGCGCTTTTGTCGTGATAGAGTCAAGACAAATATGGGAAAAAAAGAAAAAAAGTAAAATATAATTCTATTTCTGTAATTATAAAGCATATCATTAAATGCATAAGAGATCTGTAAAGGATGGAAGACTGAGTTCAAATTTCCTGTAACTAGTTCTACCCTAGTTAGGATGGAAGCGTGAGTTGCAATCCCTATGAAGCTTGCTTAGCATGTAATTTTACTGTTGGCAAACATGGATGCTCGAACAAGATAATAAACGTGAGAGATCATCGCATTTAATTTGACACGATAGAGACAAGACAAATATGAAAAAAAAAAAACAAAAAATAGCAAAGTATAATTGTATTTCTATTGCTGTAAAACATGTAATTGAATGTAGAAGAGTTTTGTAGAGGATGGAAGAGTGAGTTGTAATCTCCCGTAACTAGTTCTACGCCAATCAAGATGGAAGAGTGAGTTGCAATATCTTATAAAGCCTCCTTTGTAATTTTATTGTTGGGAGATGTGGACACTCGAATGAGGTAATAAATGTAAAAGGTTATCATTTTTTACACAGTAGAACCAGAACAAATTTGAAAACAATAATAACATGAAATTGTAAAATGTGTAATTGAATACATAAGAGATATTTGCAGAGAATGGACGAGTGAGTTGCAATATCCTATAGTCGCCTTGTGGATATCAATTCACAAAGAATTTGTCACTAAGGAAAATTGTGGTTATGTCACGAGAGGGTTAATTTGTCAAAAGCTATGCTCAAGTATGTGGCAATGATTATAAAGAGACTTTTGCTCCTGTGGATCGAATAACATCTAACCATACCTATAACTATTGCAAGTATCAAACATTAGAATATATTATTTATCATAATAGAATACTATATGTGTTTTTATCCCCCAAAAAAAAAAAAAAAAACACAAGAAAACAAAAGAAACAAAAAAGCAAAACGAAAAACAAAAAACAAAAAAGACAAAAACAAAAATTCCCTCCATTATATGTAATAGATATTTTTTTATTTGAGAATACGCAATAATTTATTTAACTCAATCAGTGTTAGAGGATAAAATATCTTGTATTATATCATGAATACATGAACAATCAAAATAAGAGATAAAGCTTTTCTAGCTAACTCATGGGCGGCCTTATTATATGTAATTGAAAAATTAATTAGCATAATAATTGAAACCATGTGATAAAAAATAGTTATCTCACAGCCTCTACCATCAATTTGCATTAAACAGATTCGTGAAATAACATTATCGTCCTTCTAATTTCTTATCAATTTACATAACGCAAGGTTTTTCTTGCCATTTGTCAATAAATTAGGGATAACAATATTGTATCCATTCCTTTGGAATCTAATATTAAACTTGCTCCCACGTAGGGAACTTCCTTAGATGATTGCACTCTCCATTGTCAACTCATTGAAAGTTCAATTATCTTACAGTGACTCAATCAGACTCGCATATGTTGTTCGCCTTGTATGTCAATTTTTTGTCATTTTCTAGTATTATCTAAATATTTTGATGCTAGTTGTGCTGGTGATCCTAGTAATCTTTGTCCCATCAAGGGTTATTGTTTCTTTTTGTATGATTCTTTTATTTTGTAGCATAGTGAAAAATACACTATCATTGCCCACTCCAGAACCGAATTTCAACATTGTGCACTTGTAGATGCCACGTTTGAGTTACTTTGGCTTCACAACTTACTCGAAGATATATATGGGTATAAGAGATTCATAAACAATTACTCTGTACTATCACTAGGTTCAGTAAGCATAGTCTGTGATTCAAACGGGGGCAACGTGGGTTTGAACAGGTATGATATATGCCACGTCCTGATCCTAGATCTGGGTCTATAAAAGATATTCAGCAATCATGAACGATTCTCCAAAAATTAATTTTTTTTTTGTTAAAACAAAAAAAAAACACTACTCATTCTGGGATAACCTAAGTGCTATTCAAATTGCTCAGACTGATTGATTTCACGAAAGTACTTAATGCATTGAGATTGATTGTGAATGTGTCCGCTCATCATTTCACTCAGGGAACTCTCAATTTATGTCTCCTCTGCCGCTTAGAATGCTAATATATTCGCTAAGACTCAAACCACTGGTTGACTTTAGAAGCTCATTCCAAGCTCACATTAGCATCTGCGATACCACCTTGAGTTTGATGGGGCTTTGAGCACAATATTAGGATTGATTGGCTAGTATGATACTTGAGATTGATTATCATAAGTATGTATATTTTCCATGTTTATATTATATCTTTTGTTCATATTTTTATTAGATTCATTTATTATGTGTTATGTCCATGTTTTTAGGCAGACTCATATATACATTCTTCTGCCTATATAAGGACTTCTCTTATAGTCTTTAAAATATAGTTCAATATAAAAGTTCTTTCTTATGTATGTTTCTTGTGCATTATTTCTAGTAGTTTCAACCTATCAAATTATAGTTTAGAATGTCCTGAATCTTGAGTTGAGTCGTATTATTTGCAAGCTCGCTAAGATTGATTTTAAATTTTCTCAATTCCACCATTGTGTTTAGGAATTGCAGTTTTACATATCTACTAGGACCAACTTCCCTATGGTGGGTACCCATTTCCCGTCCCCATCCCCTGACATCCCTACTCGTATTGTCGTGCTTTGAAAGTTTATAAATCCAAAACTATTGCGCAATGCACAGCAGCCAATTTTTTCACGTTTCTTAATATATTTTCTCTATAAAATCTATCTTATTCACGTATAGCATTCTAAATCCATCAAGAATTTCTTGACGCAAGCACAGATTTACATTTCTTGAGTTTGTAACTTTAGGTTTGGGCTTGAACTCAATTAATTTAACGACGAGCCTATTCAATTATTTTATAGCAGCTGGATAATATAAGTCAAAAAATAAAAGATAATAAAAAATAAATCCACATGAGCTTTCAAATTTTTATGTTTGGCCAAATAGAAGCCCCAAAACTTAAATTGAATGGAGCTTCACTTCAACAACTTGTTCTGTTGATGAGTCACTTCGATTCATTTTGCAGCTTGAGATATATGCCTTCCATATTATATGCATTTTACAAACATTTATATGCAGTGTACATGTTATGAAAAGGTGTTCACATTGAGAAAAGAACCCTGATATTTTTAAATCAGTTGACATAATTTATAGGGCATCGAGGGGAAAAAAAAAAAAAGACAACAGGATAACCCCAAATCAATAACTGATGTCAAAAGAATGAAGAGGTGTATTCCTAAAAAAAATATTACTAGGATGTAACGTCTCAATAAATGAGGTGTCACACGTACATAACATCTTAATAAATGAGACACAATCATTCCATATGAAGAAATAACATAGTAACAATTTTTCATCCGTTGCTTAAATTGTAAGATCTATAATTAGATGAACATGGGCCAAAAAAAAAAAAGAGAGAGAAAAGAAAAAGAAAGAAAAGAAAAAGAAGGAAAAGATACGTATGATATTTGAGAAAATATTTTCATTACATTTGATAAATAAAAGTACTCTTTTCAGATATTCACCTTTTGTAATGCTGCAACAATATAGATATGCGTCGTCTTTTTTATTTAAACTTTAATCTTTTATCACTAAATTTACAAATGTAATTTGTTGTTTGCATAATAAACTTCCTTTATAAAAGATAAATTGAGCACCACAAAATTTTCCAATATTTCAATCCATGATAATTCATTTTCAAATCAATCTTGTCCTGGACAAACCTTCAAGGGCCAAGTAGACCAAAATCTTTTCCAAGTATAGAAAGAAGTGAACTTAAGACCACAAATAGAGCCACAATGGACACACATAGTCCCACCAACCCACAAAATGTGGATTCTTACAACCTTTGTGCTCACTTCAATATCAAACATGTAGACCCTTATCCACTTTAGCATACCAATCATTGCTGGGAATTTCATAGCACCATATGGTGGGAAAATAGACTTCACATTGTTGAATAGTTTGAGTCCACCAATACCTGCATCCCATTGTCAAGATATATGAGCCCCATGATAATAACTATGCCCTTACAAAGACAAGCAAATTTAGAGCATAGTTCTTTTTCATCAAATAGAAGTTTCCATGTTCCATGGCTCACAAGCCTGCGAACAAAAATTATTCTGTTCAATTTTGACTGAAAACATATAGAAGTCATGGTTTGCAGGAACGATCCGGTCGTTCCACAAATTTTAGAGTTTAAAGTGTTGAATTTTATTTCAAGAAAAATTGCAAAAAGATAAATAAAACATGAAAGATTTGTTGTTGTGTCCCGCTCAACAGCAATAATTTGATAAATCAACCAGATAGTCACCCTATTCTAGTCGATTTACCGGTTTGCAATATTAGTTCAAATGAAAAATTGCTCTATAACGGAATATTGGAAAGGTGAAAACCATTCTCATTTTGTTCCAGCCCTTTCACTGTCTTTTGTTATTCCAGTGAACCATGATACCAATGATGCTCAAATTGAACACTTTTCGACTGGCTTGCAAGCCAACTCAATTCATTTTTCGCTACACCATCTGTACCCACTTATTTCTTTAAAAGATGACATCAGTACTTTAATAAATAAGTTTTAATGAAAATATTATATAAAGAATTGATATCTAAGATATAATATAATGTTGATTGTTTGATTGCTAGGAAAAGGAAAGGTGTGAATTGCATTTTAGCTCTTGTGA
The DNA here is from genome assembly GCA_014898755.1 of Handroanthus guayacan. Lineage (NCBI taxonomy): Eukaryota > Viridiplantae > Streptophyta > Magnoliopsida > Lamiales > Bignoniaceae > Handroanthus > Handroanthus guayacan. The sequence goes on along the minus strand of JACFYI010001351.1, from coordinate 14,872 downwards.
AAAACAAAATGAGTAACGAATTAGTTTATCAAAAGATAATAGACATATCACAAATGCTTTTAAAAATGTATCCCATTACATCCCTGCAACCATTTACTTAAGAATTTTGATTGTGAGGACATGCATTAATTTATTATGGTAAAACATATATAAATAGTAAAATTAAGGAAAATTATTGTCCAAATGAACCCTAGCATGCAATATCACTTTAACAATACTGTCCTATTGATGAAGCGATGCCACCTGTCTCTTTTTATAGGATAAGTGCTTGTTCAAATTCCACCAATAGCGTGTGAGTATTTGTCTATTAAATGATAATATTTGTCTATCGAATGATAGTTTAGATAATTTCATATATTTCATCTTTAAAATATATTATGTAATGATATTAGCGTATGATTAAATATAATTGTTTCTCTCTTAAAAAAAAAATTCGCTTCAATTGCCCTTATTGATTTTAAGATTGAAATTTGCAAATTAGACAGTGAAATCTGAAGTTGATTTGGCGCTCTTCTTCTTTTTTATTTTTTATTTTTCATTTTTTAATTTTTCTATTGTTGTTGTTGTTGTTGTTCTTATTATTATTATTATTATTATTATTATTATTATTATTATTATTATTATTATCATCATCATCATCATCATCATCATCATCATCATCATCATCATCATCATCATCATTATTATTAAGGAAAATTTTCATTTTTAGTCCCTTAATTATATTGTTAAATTACATTGAGTCCCTCTATTTTTATCACATTAATTTCATTCTCCAACTTTGTAATTTTAATCGCTTTTACTCTCGCCATTAATTACACTATTAGACGTTAACAGATTTCCTATTTTGATGGAAATTTGGCATGGAAATTTCATTTTTTGGTCCCCTAATTATGTCACTGAATCATATTTTGTCACCATGTTTCAACACAATGCATCCTCCAACTTTCTAATTTTAATCACTTTCAGTTCCGCCATTAAAAGCTGATGGATTTCACATTTTACTGTGAAACTTAGCCTACTTTGGATAAAAAATGAAATTTGTTTTATATCAAAAATCTGTCGAGGGTGTGTATTTTTTTATTTAATTTGTTTTGTGTTCTTTTGGCTGAAATTCGAATGGAAATTTATCGTTTAATATACTCTCTGCTTCTATAAGCACAAGGTTTATTCGCAAAATATTTCATCTATCATGACTTATTTCTAAAATTTTAACAAACTTCTTTAATTTTGTTCATTATAAGAATACCCGTATTTTATTGGGAGAATTACACGTTATCCCCTGACCTATGACATTTTTAACACTTTATTCACCTAACTACACCTGCAATTTGTAATTGATGAATAATATAACTCACAAATTTCATGAGCACAAGGGACTCTGTCGAGCTCCCATCTTCTATGAGAATGAGTCCTATCTCCCATCTACAGTCTAGATTTATTTCCAAAGCAGCCGTCTATCTAAAACGCATCCTTTCTATTTTATTATGTTCGTCAAGAGTTGTAGGACAAAACTATCCTCTAGTTACAAATCGTTGTTGTTATCTTTAGGAGCAAATATTTAGAAAGTTCGCATGATCGTTTGAGGCAAAAAATAATTCGGTGAGTGAAGTGAAAAAAGGTCATAGTTTAGGCGATAAATTGTAATTATCCCACTTTTATTCTATGTCACATTTTATTTTTGGTATTAAATCTAGTATTTTATGAGCTTCAAATCTATTTTCTGACATAGAGGTATAAAATCTTTTAAATGAATTTAGCCAAAACAACTTTATTCCAATGCATTATATCAATATAGAACAGTTTATAAACGTGCAATTGCAATCCAAATATACAGCTTAATCATAAAATTACAATTTAAAATCTGAGTACAAATCAACAATCCAAATATTGACTGATTAAGATTTACCAGCACTAATTAGTATGTACATTTTCTCTTTGTACAACACAAACTCATCCAGTATCAAAATATACGTGAATTCAATTGTTATTCTCCTTCGCCACCAAGCTTTGGATGTAGTGCACCACCCTCACCATTTCATAGTGGAGGTGCATGGTTCGAGTTCCACCGATAGTGTGTGGGTGTTTGTCTATCGTATAGTAATTATTTGTTTATCGAATAGTAGTTTAGATATTTGAATTGTTATTTAGTTCATATATTTGATCTTTAAATTGTATTCATGATATGAATTGATGTATGATTAAATGAAATCGCTTCTCTCTAAAACAAAATTGTTATCCCTTCGAAAAGATCATACAATTTACATTTTAACACAAATTCACAAGATATAATTAAATCTAAATGAAGCGTACAAATTAAACACCAATGGTTCAATTGCAACCCAAACAATCCCCCGAAGATGCCCAACACAAATTCTTTTTGTCTCGTATTTTTCTGTCTTCGCATATACAGTAAAATAGCCACCATTCTTTAAATGTAGTGGCACTATTTTCACCTTTTCATAGTAGAGGTACAAGGTTCGAGCTCCATCAGTAGCATGTGAGTATTTGTCTACAGTATGGAAATCTTTGTTTAACGAATGGTAGTTTAGATTATTTGGATTGTGTTTAATCAAATACAATTTCAATTTCCTAATGAATTTTCAATCGATGCTTGTCCGTCGAGAAGCCCTCGTTAGAGAGTATTTGCAATTGAGAAGCCCTCATTAGAAAGTATTTGCAATTGAAACGAACGTTGGAAAAAGCTTTTGATTGTTAAAAACATTCGCTAGTTAGAATACCAACCCCCTGACATGGAGATGGTAGGTGATCCATAGGTGGGGTGAGCAAAATTATCCATTACCCGAAACAAACCAATTAACAGACCGAATCAAACCGAATTAACCGAACCGTTTTATCCAATAAAATTTCGATTTGGTAAATGGTTAATTTTTCAGTTCGGTTAATTTTTTGTCCAAAATTGGTTTTTAACTGAATTCATCGAAGAGTGATAAAATTAATTTTTTATTAAATTTTTTTCAACTAATTTTTTTATTAAATTTTTTTTCAACTAATTTTTTATTAAATTTTTTTCAGCTAAGGTTTTTATTGGAAAAAGATAATTTATAATGTGATGTTTATGTATAATATATAATAAAGATGAAATATGAATTTGAAATACTTATATAAGTTATAGATGGTATAACTCTAATTTGGTATTCTTAAAAAAAAAAAAAAATAAATAAATAAAAATAAAACTACAATTTTGGTTAATTGGTAATTAATCGAACCGAACCGAATATTCTCGGCTAATTTAGTCGGTTAACCGAGAATTTTGGTTTGATAAACGGTTAAGATTTTTTCAAAAATTTCGGTAAATTAACCGACAATTTCGGGCGATTAATTTACCAAAATTGACCGATGCTTACCCCTGTCCATAGGCAGCACCTTATGTCCACATTTTCCTGAACAACCATGTAGGGTGATGGGACTGTATATATTGGCGAAGGATCCAAACAATAATAAGAACAAAAAGATGCACATTGAACACCACTTATCCAAAAGTATTAGAATTCTACAGTGGAAAAGTGCAAAAATTGTGACCTCTTTATATGGCCTTAGACAATCTTTACCTTACAAACTAATTTTTGAGTTTGTAGTGAGGATTATCCAAGACCATATATAGAAATCACATCTGATGTGGAATTCTAACCCAAAAAAAAAAAATAATAATAATAATAATAATACACACAACCAAACAAAGATTTACGAAAATTCAAACTAACAGTTGCTGTGGCAAATTTTTATCAAAATTCACTTTATCATGGTTCTTTTGAAATATTATTACATTGCAGCTATCTATCTATATGTTGTTATTATTATTATTATTATTATTATTATTATTATTATTATTATTATTATGTTTGATTAGAAAATAGTAGCATATTAAAATTAATAATATGAATATGTGAGTGATATCTAACCTTGTTCTTTATTCTTAATTTTATGGTAATTTGTAAAACTCTGATCCATAAATATAATCAATTATACGTAACCACTATAAAGATGAGACACTTCAACAAGGAAAACTAATCATTAAACTTGAATTTACATGTTAACACAAATTCACAATATATGATTAAATTTCAAAGGAGCATCTATAAACACAATGGTTCAATGGCAATCCCTCCACAATGGCCATCTTTAGAAGATCTCTCTCTTTTCTTTTCTTTTCTTTTCTTTTTTTTTTTTTTTCCTTTTTATCTCATCTCCATCACTATTCGAACCAATGATCATGCTATACATTCCAACATCCAGCGCCGCAAGAAAATTGAACTTGCAAACAGAAATTTTCCAATGGAAAAACAAAAAAAGTTTTAGTCAGAAATTTCAATGTGTCAATTGATGTCTGTTGGAAAAATCCTTGTCAGAAAGTTTTTTCAATGAAAATAGGAATCAAGAAAAGCTTCCGACCGATTTTTCTGACATCCATAACTATCTGTAAAAAATGTCACTGTTGAAAGTCCAAACCTTCGACATCGATTTACTAGAGCATCATCAGCGAGTACAAGATACTACAAAATTCAACACCCAAGAGATATGTCCTTAACTAAGGTGTCTTTCACGCCAAAGCCCATTGGGTAAAAGGACACCAACCTTCCTTGTAAGAGGAGGTCAGTAGTTCAATCCCCTTTCAATGCATACACCCCAATTTGGTCAAGTATTGCCATTCTTCAATTTGTCACATTTTCTATTCGTAATGTGAAAATGTGTGAGCTTACAATTACAGTTCAAAGATAAGAATACAAATAATGACTCCAAATATTACCTATAACATTCATTTATTCATATCACACTCCCCAACAGAATTTCAAAACGACTAACCAAAACTGTCCAAGATTTACAGACAACAAAATTTATAAAGAGATAATATAAAAAGAAAAAAGAGAAAAGAAAGTTCCTTAAATACAACCCTATCAATCAAGATCAAATTTCTTTCTTTCTTATTTTCAGAACTGGCTGCTGATATTCATATCAGCAGTATATTGGATTTAATTTGAATTTTGGATAAATGTTTTACCAGCACAAATTAGTAGTATTTTCTGTTTGTATCAACAGTTGGAAAAGCCCAACACTTTTCGGAAGCCGAAATACATCATCCATCTTTTGGGACAACTTTCTCAATCATTTTCAAAAGACTATTATCTTTACCTTGTCGCTGCAGCTGATCGAGCAACATGGATACAGTTTTCGGATTAGCTGAGAATCCTCTTCTGTGCATTTCCTCCAACAATGGCACTACCTTGTGAAACTCATTTCTCTTGAGCAAATCCTGGATAATAACATTGTATGTCACACTATTAGCCACACAACCGCTTTTTTCCATTTCTGTGAGCAAATGTTTTGCCCCCTCGAGAAGTCCTTCTCGAAAAAGTGCACCAATAATCATGTTATATATTTTAACATCCGGTCGCAATCCTTTGGCATGAAGAGTTGTAAAAACATTTCTTGCAATGTCAAGTTTTCCGTTTTTGCACAATCCATCAATCAGGATACCATATGTAATTATATTTGGTTTAATACCTTTATCTTCCATCATGCTTAGAAATGAAAATGCCTCATCAATTTGCTTATTCCTGCACAATCCATCAAGCAAGACATTATAACTCTGCAAATCAGGAATTATATCATGAGCTTCCATGACATGGTAAAGACGCCAAGCTTCATCCAACATTCTCTTCTTGCAATATCCATTGATCAAACTGTTATAGCTTATAACACAAGGCTTAATGCCTCTGACCTTCATGGAATCAAATACTTTTCTTGCTTTAACCATTTCCCCTTGCATACAATACCCATCTATCAGCGCACTGTATGTGACAGTATCAGGGCAAACATTTCTACGCATCATAATTTCCACAACATCCTCAGCTTCTTTAATCTTTCCTTCCTTGCAAA
>JACFYI010001344.1:248915-271805 GCA_014898755.1 Handroanthus guayacan | reverse complement strand
CATGATGGCCGAGGCCACTCTGAAGAGGGAGGAAGAAAAGAGGGAGAGAGTGGGAGCGGTCGTTGGAGTGAACAGAGAGGATCGATGGGAGGCGGAAGAAGAATATTAAATTCAGTGGGTTGAGTTCGCGCGTCGAATGACTAAATTGGCCTTGTGAATTTTATTTATTTGTTAAAACACCCCCCACTTTATTTCACCCGATGGGTTTGACTAAAATAGCCCCCTTTCTTAATTTTTCCCACGTTGGTTTGACTATGGTAATGCGTGATAATAATATAAAATGGTATTTGTTATACACTTTACGTGTGCGTATAAAATAAATAAAATATATTTTTTATATATATTACAATACAATGTGAACTTTATCTATTTAATAATTAGAATTTAATTACAATTAAGACTACAAACGAGTCGAGTTCAAATTGAGCTTTGCAAAAATTTTAAGCCCGAGCTCGGCTCATTTATACAATTGATGAGTTCGAACCTTACTCCAGTTTGACAGGCTCGTTTAAAGAAAATAATTTAATAATATATGTTTTATGTATACCTTTAATATATATTTTAAATATATACATTTATATATATTATATATTTTTATAATATATTATATATTAATAATAATATATTATTTTTAATAATAACTGAGGCTCACAAGTCTTCAAGCTATCATTTTAGAGCTCAATCTCGGCTCGAAGCTGAGTTCGAGCTCGATAGGGCAGGGCAGGGCTCGACTCGAGCTTGATTATGTTCGAGTCAAGCTAAGCCGAGTTGAGTCGAGCTTTTTTTGCCTTGAGTCTAGCCAGCTCGGCTCACCTTGCAGCCCTAATTACAATACATGTATATAATTTAATATTAAGAAAAAAAATTAGATTGCGTATGGTTGCTTTAGCATAATAACATTAATAATATTTTAGGAATAACACATGAAAACATACTACTAAAAATAACTACCCTTGTCTCTCTTATTTTACATATAGCATAGATACAAGAAGGGATAATTTTATCCTTATCTGAATAGGGTTAATTACATTTATCCTATCCAAAATTAGTATTTATCAATTCATTTCCTCATAATTACAAAATTACTAATAACTCTCTACAGGTCTACTAAATTATATAAACCTCCTCTCACGTTAGAATTTTAAATGGAATTTAATGACATCATCCAAAACATCAGTTGAGCTTCTTAATTACATAAGCATCCCCTCTCATTTGCTGCCTCGACGTTGGCTAGACGTAAAAGTGTCCTAATAGAACCCATTGGGATGCTGTGGATAGGGTATTTTGGTATGTTAAAAGCATAATATCACTTGCTTTGCATTACCGCAGATTCTCTGCAGGATATAGTAATGTGAGTTGGATAGCCAATAACTCGGCAATAATGAGCGTATATGATATATATTTACCTTAGATAGGGATGTTGTTTTCTAAAATTTAGGATTGTAACTTGGTTTACATTTGAGGTAGAGTTGTCTGCTCTAGGCATAGTGCATTATGGCCACAATGCATTGTGATAGGCAAACCAGAATGAAAAAATGTCAAATGTTCATTCTTTAACTAAAAAAATCAAGAGACACAACCGAGTTAGAATGAAATCCACAAGGAAACTTGTGTCTTATAGGATTATGACTATTGACTTTCCTGGTATAAAGGACAATGTGATTAACCCTTTAGTAAAGGACCTAGTTGCCCTCAATACAAAAATCTAGGTTGGGATGGGATTGAAAATCTATTAGTGATTCATTTGTATTAGCAACCCAACCTATCAAGTGGAGATCCTACAAGGAAGGTTCAATATGATATAAACAAGCTACTTAGTGCATAATGTTGTATCTAAACTAGACTGATACTTTGTATCTGCGTCTGTCCCCTGCTATATTTGAAAAGTGCTATTAATACTAGTAAAGTAAGAATACTAACTCTGAATGGGGCCAAGTTAGTTTGACAAAATAGTACATCTTGGAGATGCCCAACTATGTAAATGTAGTTGTTTGCCTATAGCTCGGAAAAATGGATTATTTCTTGAAAACATTTATGATACAACATTGGAGTACATAATCTTAACATCTCAAATATAAAGACTAGTATGTTGCTTGTGACTTATTGTTACCAACAGATGCCACTAAATGTAAGGGCCAAATTCAAGGCTTAAATCCAATTATCTATATGGTGGCATAAATTTTATAACTTAGGTATGGTTCAAACAAAATGGCATTGTTATTGTCTTATTGAAAGCGAGTTATGATAACCATTAAGTCATTATTCTATGCATTTGTGGGGGATTGTTTTAATTGATATCGTACCAAATTGGGTTTTTGCCTAGTTGCATATCAAGAGCAATGAGCAGGTATTTTAATTTTTGAATGGATGCCGATTTGGTTGAAATCTATAGAATAAAAGTGTTGTGAAATGGGGGATTCTTGAAGCATAAGATTGTGTATATGTGGTTTTCGTACATTGAATTTGAGAAAAAGGAAGTGCACTTTTGTGAAGTAAAAGTGTTAGTCCCTTATCCTTGCCCCCCAATGGTTCCTAACCAAAAGTCTTCGGCATTATATGAAATCTACCTATCGTTACTTATTAAAGTAACAACCAAGTAACTCATGGTGAGTGTAGCACACATGCACGTTGTTACCCACTTGTTCGACACAGTTTAGCTTTGGCTCAAGCATGGGCATGGGCTCGCACACATTTGGGCGAATTGTCTTGTGGTTCAGGTTAATCTTTTTGGTGCAATTTGAACTTAAATTAAATTTTTACATTAAAAGTTTTTAAAATTTAAATGTTTGCATTAATAACAAAAATAGTGAATATCTTAGATGTTATTAATCGGCCATTAGTAGTGTATTGTTCAGCCATTAGTGGTGCATTTGTGATCATTACTGCCGATATTAACGTTCACTATTGTCATCTCCGCTCTCTATATGCATTTATAGTCTACCTTTTGGCAGAACTAACTACACTATCAATACTATTCCCCCGGCTCCCAATAATTACATAGTTTTTTGGACTACTATTAGAAATTCTTAGTTATTGGGTGTTGTTCGAGGTGAAGTTATATCTTGGAATAAGTGCCACTGCACCAGTGAGTGTTGGGCAACTATTTTTCAAAGCAATCCAACTTGTAGCTAGAGGTTCGGTCATTTAAATTCTATTTTTGCATAGAATTGAGACAAGTAATATATATTCTTACCAATTTTAGTTCTTATACTGATTCGATTTTGCTTAATTCCAAACTGGTTTCTGGTTTTGCTTTCTGAATTGAATTTTTATTGTTGTTGCATGTCTTGAAATTCTTACATCTATAAATTGATTATAAGCACGGCCCTTGTGATTATCTACCACATTTATTGTTGATTGAACAATAATTTTAATAATTTGGAGTTAGATTTTCCAACTACAATTGCAGTTAGATTTTAATAGCCTCACTTTTTTGGATATCATGAAAATTATTTGGAAAATCAACATGGGAAGGGTTTTCATGGCCACATGAATCAAGAGGGTCTGATTTTTTTTTATTTTTCTATTTTTGTGATTTATTACGAATAAAGTTCGTGTTCTTTAAGTTAGAAATATTAAGATTTAGTCATATTTTCTTTAAATCATGAAATACTTTTGTGAATTTTTAATACACTTATGATATTCCGGCATTTTGTAATTGTTTTCTTTTTTTTTTCCGAGTTTTTATAGTTTATTTGGATTATTTTGAAATATTAGGAGTTCATACTAGCAAAAAATGAAGATTTTCACATTGTTAGTTTATATTAAAGTAATAAAATTTTACTATACTCATACGTGTTTCCAATTTAATTTTTATGGTTTTAATTTGGTCAGCGTAACTTTGACTATTTTGGTAATTAAAAATTATCAGTTATAAGAAATATAAAAAGTTGTTATTAGCAGTATTAAAAAGTGTTGTTACCAGAAATTTTCCAAGTGAATTAGCAATATTAAATAATTAACCTTATTAACACTTTAAAAATATTAAAAAGAAAATTGACTCCAGTTATTAATATTTTTGGAGTCGAGAGAGCGCTTTCTCCCACCACGATTTCTTTAATACCCATTTCCATCCTTACTTTCTTTACATTGAGATGCATCCCGGTGGGGTATTGCTTTACTAGCAGTTCACAAGTGTTCAAAATTTTCCTTTTTCTTTTAAAATTTCTGGGATGAATATTCAATTCTAATTTATAAATTTTAAATTAAGTGAAATTGTTTGTGTGTTATTTAGTTGATTTGAAGAATGGAATTATTGATTAAAATTCTTAATGAATGATTTAAGTTGGTACTCTTATGGTGAGATTTGAAAATGGAGTTGAGTATTTTTTCGGATTGAGTATACATATTTGATTTATAAAAACATTCTTGATGTATATTGAGATATCAAAAGAAAAAGAAAATTATTATTGTTATTATTATTTTTATAGAGAAGTAATTATATTCAATCATATGTCGATATCATTACATGAATATATTTTGAGGATTAAATACATGAGCTAAACATTATTCAAATACTCTTAACTATTATTCGATAAATAAATACTAACTACTAACATACATAATAGATAAACACTTACACGCTATCGGTAGAATTCGAACTTACACATTTTCTATGAAAAGAGAGATGATGCCATTTCATCTGATGAACGGTAGCAAAAGAGTGTTATCTTCAACAATCATAATAAATTGGGCTTGACTTGGAAATTTTTAGTTCAATGCTGGAAATATTTTAAAATACACGTAAAATTTAAAAGCAAGAAAAGAAATTAAAAAAAAAAAATTGGGCTTGACTTGTCAACTCGTGGGAGAGCATTCAACGGGATGCATCGCAACATTGAAAAAGCCCTTCATGGATGCATTTTGGTTCATCCATTTTCAATCAACCTTCAAACTTCAACTTCGTCATTAAGTATTTCGTATTATCTGGGCCTGTTAGAATCCCACATTGGAGAAATATAGGGGTCATGGTATTTTTATATGGTTTCGAGCAATCCTCACCCTATAAGCTAACTTTTGGGGCTGAGTTAAATCCAAACTTTATTTTCAACATGGCATCAAAACCAGACCTATTCCTAGTGTTGGGCTATTCATTGTCTGTATCCTATTATTTTATGCTCAAAGTGTTCATTTCTAGGTATGTATTGTTTGTACACTCATTTCATATTATTCCACTCTTCAGGTATTCATTTCTGGGCATGAGGAGACGTCTTAGAATCGCACATTGGAAAGTATAATGATCATGACCTCTTTATATGATTTTGGACAATTCTTACCTCACAAGCTAATTTTTGAGATTAAGTTAGGTCCAAACTTTATTTTCAACAGTGCCTGTCAATGGGTCGGGCCTATCTAATATTTCCCATCAGTTATTGGATCTTTGAAATGGGCCTACCTTATAATACCTGGAGTCATTGCTACTACACGCTTGTGATATTCGAAGACCCATAGAGTCTATGCTGTAATACAAATAAATTAACTGGGTCTATAGGCCATTTATTTGTGTTGACTACAAACTTTCATATTATTAATAAAAATGTCAAATCTTAAAACTAAATAATACTCTATGCAATTAAAAGTTATTTATGACTAGAAAAATATTTATTTTATTACTTAAAAATGTTAACGAATTAAACATTACTTACATAAACTGACACAATAAGTGCAATAAGAAATTAGATGAAATGGAATTTAATATAAATAAAATTTTAAAATTAAAATTATAATATATTTCTCAACTTCAATAGTAATAAAATTAATAAACTAATGAAACTTATACTATTTATAAAAACAATAGTATGGGTGCAGCTATTATAGTTTATTAACATCTTACTTAACATATTTAATATACGTATTAACTAATAATACCTGCACGTACAAGAATAATCATACTTGACACGTTTAGGAATAGTTACTTGGGGCTTTCTATAGTACTTCCATATTGTATTGGGTTGATGTCCTACCCTTTTTTTTTTAAAAAAAAATCACAGCCATCTAATTAAATAAAATTAATGATAACCGTTCATTATCTTCATTATTAAATTAATAATTCTTTCACTTTTATGAATACAAATTCTAAAATATCCTTTTATTACAATTGAATAGAAAATATATGATAATATCTTCGTTAATTTAAAAAAAAAAAAAAGAATCGAACTCTCCTTTCTATTTTTGAGAGTGAAGAAGCTATACCCCTTAGCATCACGCCAAAGCACAGAACACCAAAATCCAATGTCTAGGAGTATGTAATAACTAGGCTTTTCAAATTTCTCGCCATTAATCAAACCCTTTTCACACACTCTCGACGAATGGTGAAGGAAGGCGAGAACGCAACGACTCTGTAGGCCGAGAAGCCCCAGCTTGAGCCAGAGCTCGAACTCAGCCTAAAAGTCTCCCTCCGACGAACCTCACAATGGCAGCAGCAGCCGCAACAACAACAACAACAACAATAATTCTATGCTGTCAAAAAATGTGCAAAGCGCAGAAGAGTTCATATCATCAATACTTGCAAAAATTGCTGCTCAGTCGCTTCAGTATTTTGATCCCGATGTTTGGGGCGTGCTCACTACCATATCTGAAAAGGCATGCAAGGTTTGCCACTGACCAAAATATTTGATTTCTTCTGGTTAATTTGGTAATTAAAATGTGAATTGAAGTATATCCCAATTATGTAGTAGAGTCCACTTTTTTACTTGAATCAATAGCTTTTCGATTTTTTCGTTTCGTTTTGTTTTTGTTTCTTCTTCTTTTCCTTTCTTTTTTTTGGTTTTGTTTTCATTCCCTCAAGTTAGTTGTTACTGTTCATAAGAGGTCCTGCATTCACATTTTTATATATTGGCCCTAATTGCACATGCTGCAATTCAACTTTTATAGTATTATCTTTAAATTTGTAGTTATTGCTGTGTTTGCATATTTCATTCATTTCGTTTTTGGTTTCATAGATTTAAGGCCTTAAAAATTGGAAGTGAAAAGTACTAACATTCTATTTTGAATTGATTTGCCATCAGTTCCTATTCCACTAACAATATTATATGGATCTGAACATGAAATGAATAATTTTTCAAACTTTGGTGACCTATGAGTTTTAATGCTCTATAGGGAATTAGCATTATAATAATTACATGGGTACGAATGTTTTGAACTACAAAGTGTTAACATATTTTAAATAACATGGAACTGATTGAACAAGAGCTTGTTCTTATTTTTATCTCTTTGAACTTTTAAATGCAAAGGGTGTGCTTGATTTTGGATGTTAAGTTAATACTTGGTGGTTTTAGTGATGATACTGATCCACCTTGCAATTTCAGAAGCATATTTGAATATCTGGCTACTGTAGAGAGGTGGTCTGTTCATTTAGGCAATTATGGGAAGTACTTTGGTTCTTTATGGTTATACTAGCTCGTACATAGCCTTCTTGGTTAAGTTTTACACTATTGCTTTTTCTTATGATTAGTGTAATAGATATTGAAAGGTAAGTATAGCTCGAAACATGATTAACAATGTTTATTAACTGTGCCATTTCTTTTACATCAATTATAATTGTGTGGCTTCTACACGTGGCTGTTAGCTAATCTAAACAAGTTGGTGATAATTCATTCAGCTGGTTTTTCAATGTCTTTTGTGCCCTTTTGGTCATTTGCATTAGTCTGCTCAGTTTATTTGATTCTTGTAGCTTAGTTTTTTCTATGCAATAGTCTATTGTGCTTTTCATAGTTTCATATTCAAGTAGGATTTAGCATTTGTAGACGTTTGGCCTATCCAATTATTGGCATACTAGGGCATGAATATGCTTCCGACTTCTGATGAACACTGCATTGGTCGGCTAGTATATGATGCTCGTTTTTAGATCATTGCACCTGTCATCAGCGCTCATCATTGCAAGGTGTATCGCAAGAAGGTTACTACTGAAGATTCAGAACATCCATCAAATAAATATTTTGTCGTGTTCTTGAAGGATACTAGGTAACCTATTTTTTAGTATTCCTTTTAGTGATGGATTTTATTTAGAAAGACCTGATGTCTTTATAATTTTTGCTGCAGCACAAATGGGACATATTTGAACTGGGAGAAGTTGAATAATAGCCCTGAGGCAAACTTGCATCATGGAGACATAATCTCTATAGCTTTTGTCCCCCTAACATGGTGGAGTTATTGCCTAATTTTATGAAGAAAACTTTTCCTCTATTACAGAGCGTGCTAACCTTTATGCTGCTGTAAAAATTTTCCCTTTTTTCCTTGTTTATTTTGAATCAATTTTTTGGCTTCCAAAATGGTAATGTTGTTTTTGTAACTTAAAGCATACTTGCTGAGGTTTCTAGTATATCTTTCATCTTCGCCCCAATTTCTGATTGGAAGTTTTCTGCTGCATATTGTGTTGGGATAATGTCTTAACGCTCTACCCATCCTAGAGAAATGACTGTTCTCATGCTTGTTTTTCCGACTTTTTCCCCCTTGTCCAAAGATTGCAGAACTTGCTTTTGCATTTGTATTTCGAGAAGTTCAAAAATCCTCTTATGTATCTGATGGTGGATCTCTAAAGCAAGAACTAGGTAATTATGTTGGATATATAAAAAAAAATCTCTTGTTTTTGGGAAGTAAAGACTCAATAAGTCCCAGAGATACTACTTTCCAATGGGCAAGGACCAAAGCCCAAATGTTCGTAGCATTATGATTTATGTATGCAAGCTTGATTAGATTATTTTTCCCACCTAGCGATCTTGTTTTTATTTGTTGATATGCGAAATAGATCAACAAATGGCATTTTGAGAGTATTAGATAATGGATATCCAATTTTGATAATTGATAGTTCCTTTGAAATGTGGCTTGACATTAACTGGTTGTGTTGACTTTATTAATGAGATTAATTGCCAATGGACCTATTAGTTTCTGGGGGCTTTCTCTTCTTTCTTGCTGTATATAACTACTTAAGCTAGGCATCGATATATCATGGACACTTAGGACACTATCTCATGCTATTTATTTTCATAAACCTAAATTGGGTAAGATTTGTACTTACTATTACTTATAGCTTAGCAATTTCTTAAAGAGGAACACGTTGCTGAGAACAAGAGACTGAAAGGAATTGGCATAGAAGCTTCTGATGGTCCAATCTCGCTTGATGATTTTTGGAGCCTTCAAAGATCAAATGTGGTATTTATATTGGTTATCGATATGTTGCAATTGCTGTAATATTTCTTCATTTGCTATCACTCAAGACTATGGATTTCAAATTTTCCTTTCTCTTTTTTACATTTTATCAGTTTCTTTCATTAAGAGTTGAATGTATATGTAGGAACTCAGGAAGCTTCTTGAAAGTCAAGTTGTTACTCTTGAATCCTTGCGTAATGATAACTGTGCCACTATTGAGAAGCATGAAAATGTATGTTTTTTTAGTCTTCTTGTTACTTGTTATAGCATTTTTTTATGAAGGTGATGTTTTTGAGTGCTAAAAGTCTTTCCTCTGCCCTTGACATGTGGAGTCTGCATTATCTTTTCTTCATTATGCTATTTTATCTAAAAATCATGGTTTCACAGAATGGCTTTGACTTGTAGCAGCAATATAGGCCAGTTCTTATTTCCTTGTTCCCCAGCTATTCTGATGGCTCGAGCCTGTGCACATAAAATTTGAATGTTTGAAGTTATTTTGTGGTTCGTGGAATATGACCTAAATTTATTCATATCATATCATAATTAAACGGTTTAATAGAGTTGACCATTGGCATATGGAGCATTACGAGTCCTTTTTTCTTTAACTATATACTGTTATTTTATTACCACAGTCAGGTCAGGTTAGGTCAGGTCATCGTGAATATCTCTTTAATCTCTACTCTTGTAAGCTTTACTGTTTGTGTAAATTGAAGGATTATTAATCTCAGTTATTTTCATTCAATTAATGATTGTTTTCACTGAAACTTTTAATGTTTGATTCACGTGGTTTGCCAGTACTAAAGATCAATGATGTTTTTCTTCTGCAGGAAATGAGGGAATTGAAAGAATCAGTTTCCAAATCTTATCTTAATCAGCTTAATGAGTTGACCCAGTCTTTGGATGCTAAAGACAAGGAACTAGTACAGCTAAATAGAATATGTGCTAAGCAAAAACATGCAATTGAGGACCTAAATGAAAGACTTAGTGCCTCTATGCAGCCATGTGTTGAAGTCAATGAGATAATTGATAAGTGAGAAGTGTATTGAATTAACTTTGAGTTAGAATTGATAAGAAATTTATACAGATAAGAATAGTTCGCCTTTCTCCCCCCTTCAGCTTGTTACTGCATTTGCTAGAGTTTTTGCTTAGAGCATTTGCTGGAATGTTTGCTTTAACACACTACTGGGCCTTTACACCTTTTTCTCTTATGTAAATGAGGGCGCTATAAAGATAGTGTATAGTCATTTAATTTCAAAGTCCATCTGGTTTTACGGGAGAGAGGTCCCGGTGGAATCTTGACGAATATTTATGGTTGTATAACGAAAATTTAAACAAACAATAACACGTAATAGACTAAAATCATAATGCTCTATCTTAAACCACATTCTTTTACAAATTTTTATTAAAGGCCAAATTGAATCAAGTTCTTTCGGGATGAGTATAACTTGGCCCTTTGTCAGCCAGAAGTCTTCTGTATCAGAACTTAAAGCTCTATTAGATGAAGAGCATGATTAGAGGAGATAAGAGTGAGAGAAAGCCTAATAGATATTAAACATTGAAGTTGAAAAAAAGAGACAACTTGTCAAATTCATTTGTAGAAATTAAGGTTCTCGAAAAATGTAACAGAAAATCACAAAGGACAGAATGATAGCTTAAGTTGTGCTACATTAGATTTTGTTTATCTTTCAATCCTTTATTAGATCGAATTCAACTTTCTTACATTCCACGAAAGTAAATGATGCATGCACATTTTTCTGGAAACTTAAAAAACAGATTGTCACTGACTTGATATGTCAGACATTTAGCTAAATTCTTTAGACAGTCCTAGAAAACATAATCTCCACCTTGTATATGCACACGTAACAACAAACCAACGATGTTTAAGTACACCTACGTTCATAAGATGTAATTAGATAAATAGAGTTTGCAACACATGAGATGCATTATGATGTAACTCTACCGGCATAGCATCATTTCTTTCAAGTTCTTTCCATATGCATTCATCATAAATTTCCCGTACTTTTTCCATAGTAGCGTGGCTTTCTGAGTAACATAGAGCGGCATGCCACTAGTTGTGGGTATACTTAATAAACAGTCTTGTTCAGCCAGCTAAAAGAAGAGACGAATAATTTGGTAGTGTATTATGAAATGTTTTGACATGAATATTTACATACTTAAAAGATGACAAAGAACTCCACAATCTTGCATAGTCGTTCATAAATTCCATTGCTTCTTTGAAATGACACACATATTGGTAAACATAGCAAATCTGCATATGAGAAAGAAAATCAACAACACATAGTTGAACATGGACAAGTTGATATTTAGCAAAGAACGATTAATAGAAAGAATTCCAACTCACTGCATGTTGTGACCAAGGATCATCTTTCTTGATCTTGTATCCCTTTTTTTGACCTAGCTCTAATAATGGAAATACAAGCATGCCATACATATAATCCGCATGCTCATTTATTGGCAGGACCTGTTGGCTAAATGCTATTAGTTATATTAATCGATAGTGCTAAAAAAGGCACTAAATAATTTGCTTTAGCATGATAAAAAAGTACCTGTTCTGTAAGCCTCAGACATAGATCTACTCGACCCATGTAAAAGCATCGCACTTGAGCTCTCTTTAGTGATACAAGATCTCTTGGGAAATCTTGTCAAAGCTATAACAAGTCAATATGTAGAAACTTAGATTGTTCATAATCGAAACAAAAGCACGCATAGAAATATTTTTAAGAAGACTTTTCTAACGTATGCAACAACAAATTTCAAGTATGAATCATGGTCGACACTCTAACTTAGGCTTCACAGTTGTTTAAATAATAAAATATAAATCAATGCATGTTTGATTCCAATTTGCTTAAACAGGATTCATTAGGTATAATTCAAGAGAATCCTATAATTCTCCATTGGCTACTAGAATACACGGATTTTATGTATAACAACGTAATTTGTTGAATTAAGGAAAAAATTTCTATGGAGAAGCAATATATGATGAGTCCAAACAAATAGAAACTACAGAATATCCACCGCTAGACAAAAGCACAAACATATTATATAGCCAAAAATGTTGAAGATAGAAAAGGATAACTTAAACTAAAGGAAGAAACATTATCAAACTAATCAGGAACATACATCACCTTGGAATGGATCTCTACAGCCAGATCATCATCTCTACCTGGAGAAATTAAATATATCAAGGCTTGGAGCACTGCTTTCTTATATGAGCTAGCATGGTCCTGCCCAAATTCCACAAATAAGTACTAAATCGAAAAATGAAAAAAATAGGGCAAGTTGAAATTTGAGAACCTAAGATAGAATCTCCAAATCGAAAAATTATAGTAAATAGATAGAAATTACACGAGACGAGACTTCGCTGCATGGATAGCATGAGATGAATCAGCGGAATAGAGAAAATAGGTAGCTAAAATGTTGCCAATGACATAATCTAGATAACTTTTTGGAGCTTCTAGCATTACTGAACTTCTCCTTCCGTAACTAAGCACCTAAAATCCCAGAGAAGATAAGAACACTCATTCATTTGGACAATCTTAGATAACATTGGTAATCAATAAGCATTTTTCAAGAAATGAAACAATTACGCAATATTGGACAATGGGTTTTTTAGAACACCTCTTTGAGATCATCAGGCAGATGAAATATCTCTCATATCGCTTCAAGAGTCTTCCCTTCAATGACCCACACAAGAGCATGACTAGGGAGATCAACCCGTGTCTTCAGGTGCAGATTGTCAGCATCAGATGTCAGCTCACAAAGCCTTTTAGTATCTATTCGTACAAACTTCTCATCGAATGACTTCCTCCCCTGCATGAAAGTATAACCAACATTGAAAATTTATTTTCCTCTATCATCTTATGTGAATTACTTGAAAGACTCTCTTTGCCAATGGAAATTAATCAGGTCACGAGAAAAGACATAAAATGTAGAGTTTAGCAATATGCATTCACCTTGTTAGAACGGCCCTGCACTTGACAAAATTGGCATTATCTCAAGAATGAGGCTTAGCATAGGAGGATTGACCCATGAAGGAAGTGAGATAGGATAATTCTTTGAAGATCCCATGCCTGAGTGTATTTCTTGACATATAAATGGACGATACATGGCAACCTCTGGCTCTATCTGCTGTATTGAACCATAAGATATTTGAAGCCATATGTAAGCCTTCAGTATCTAGCAATACACAACACAGAGACTAATACACAACACAGACACAACACTAAAAACCTTGTATTTTATGACAAATTGAATAGATAATGCACGGGAAGGGGGGTTATGTTGCCAAATGAGCATAAAAAAACAATATGCAAAAACAAGGAAACTAAGATGCTAGATACGTAAAGAAAGTCAGTAAGACATACCTCAGGTTTCGTAATTTCACTATCAACTTCTGTTATTGTACTAAAATTCGAATAGAGGGGATGTCTAAGAAAGAAACTTCCCAACCATTTACTTCAAGCAAAGAACACAATATAGCATCATGCAACATGAACTAATATAGCATCATGCAGCATGAACACAATATAGCATCTTTATCTTGTTCAATCTCCAACCTAGTCTTAGAAAAACTAATATAGCATCATGCAACGTGAACTGCATATCATAATAAAATGAAACCTTAATCAAACTGCAATAGCCATGCATCATATTCATCAAAGTTAACCCACGTCAAGAATTTAAAACCCACTAGAAGATAGAATTAACCCTCACTTCCAATAAAGCGTATCATATGCACTCCTCAACAATGATATCAAAATTCAACCAAGAAAGCAAAAAATGACAAATCCACAAACATGCCAACCAACAGGAATCATTATCTCATTGACTTCAGCCCCAACTATTTAAGGCTTATCTTGCTTTTATTCTATAATACTAGTAAAATAGATAGGCTCATCGACACATAAATCGAAATATATATCAAGGAAATCATAGAACTGTTAAAACATCTTACCTAATTGAACTTATTTAATCTAAATTCAGTTTCAAGAATCCAAATCTCAGCGCAAGTAGCAGAATTAGATTTTAAATTGCATAATACACATCTCAAAGTCTTAAGAACAGAAAGAATTTTTTTTTAACTACAGTACAACTCATAGTATCAGTCAGTCTAAACCAAGATCATATATAAGTTAAAAATCACTTGTCAGACATGTTAAAGTAGCACAAGAACACATAATCTGAAAAACACTTTTACCCAAAGACTGTATATTGAATTTAAGAAGGCATAATGGAAAACGTCAAATAAAGCTCAATGACAAATGACTTCCATAACAATAAATTGGAAAATAACAAAAATAAGTTGAAAAGCCATACTAAAATGAAAAGAAAATAGAAATATCTAGATAGCAATGATGTGCTCATTATATTATGCAAAAAATCATTGAACAAAAATAAGTCTATCTTCCATAAAATGTCTATCTGTAAATGCAGTGCTTATTTTCCTATGCAAATCTGTTGTGCTTTAAAGTGTACAGGGGCCAAGCGAGACGGCCCCGAGTAGCGATAGACTTTTCCTATAATAATATAATAAAGTTATAAATATGACATTTGTGAATTTAACAATTCAATTGTCAATTTAATCTAATATGATCAAATTACCTCTGTCAAAGTCTGTTGTATTCCACATTCAAACAAAACCATCAAACATGTGTAGAGACCACAATAATACCTAGTAAAACACATTTTACAATTTTTTAAAGTGTAAAATGATATTTAGTAATTAGAGGACATCTTTGTGTTTATGATAAATATGGTTTTTGATACTCACCCATTGTTTTGACGTGGCACCCAACTAGGCTTGAAGTTTTTCAATCTAGACTTCATATTCTTAAGATTATTTCGCTCAGGAGCCCATTTCACCAATAGATCTATTAAGTGATCAACCTAATTCAATGGAATTAATTAGCTATTTCTGCACTTTAACATAGAAAAACAAAAATAAAGAAATATATAATTAAATAAATAATTAGGTATTTTACCAATTTGTTAACTAGCGTATTCCTATACTTCTCCAGCTCTTGTGTCAGTAACGGGTCATGTATGTCCACAACATATAAATGAAGATCCACCGTAACAAGGATCCAATTATCCTTAAGATCATTCATCAGGATGAAAATTTGGTGAATGGACTGAGTATTGCAGGCAAATGAATCATCTGTGAAGAATGTATTACTGATCTTTTGATCATCAAGCTAGCCGTTGAGAATCACTTGCTGCAAAAAAAACAAAAAAAAAAACAAAAAGAAGTTTAAGTTCTCATATACAAATTCATATGTAAAATGGTTAGGGTACATGAAAGGAAAAAAAAAACACTTACAAATAACATAACTGGACTAGATTCAACGTTTCTATCCACAACTGCTTTGTACTCCATTGAGATTTTGTTTTCTGCTTGTTTCTGAGTACTTTGTTCCTTATTACTCTCGTTTCGTATCTTAACATCACTTGATTCCATCATGCTTGGGACTACCAATTTTTCACTTTCAATGGATACATTTATTGCAGCAAGTGACCCAGATGCGCTATTTTGCATGAAAATTGGTATGTCACTTGGAAGATCTCCATCAAACTTATCTTAAAACTAGGTGATGCATGTTGGGATGAGTATGGGATGTTGAAGAGGCAAACCTACCGAAACACATAGTTATTCACCAATACACAGTCACTGAAGAAAATTTCATTGCAACTCCAACATGGATATATATATATATATAAAGGAGTATAATACAAAGTAATAACAGTTCAAAAAATATGCTAAGTAATCAAGTCATTTTCGGGATTGCCTTAGGATTCCAATAACCACTTTGTTTCACAAGTCAGTTGTAATGTATCTTAGGGATAATTACACTTTACCCCCTGAACTATGGGCCTTTTTACACATTACCCACCGAACTTTTTTGCGTTTCAAACTACTATAACAATTTTTCGAAAATTTGTACGTTGCCCCCTTGAGTGGTTTCCGGTGGAATATTCCGGCCACTAGATGGTAAAATGTAAATATCGCATAGTTTAGGGAGTAAAGTGTAAATATTCTATCTCACATAAAAATGGCCGTGCATTTCACGTGGTGAACTGTGGCCGGAATTTTTCAAAATATTTCACCGGAAACCACTCAAGGGGGTAACATGCAAATTTTTAGAAAGTTGGTATGATAGTTTGAAATGAAAAAAAGTTTGGTGGGTAAAGTGTAAAAAAGCTCATAGTTTAAGGTGTAAAGTGTAATTATCCCTGTATCTTACTTTCTCCTGACTTAGGGCAGTGATGAGTGGTTCATCACTGTCCTTGTCAATTATGTGCCTCGTTAGCCTTGTCCGGACATTTTTGAGGAATAAAAGCTACCAATTTAGATTCTACATTAGCAAAACTTCTCATACTTCATTAAAGAGTGTAGAAGTAGCAAATGTAGTTAGATAATTACCAACAATGTAAGGACACATCCGCTAATGCAACTATTATTGTTTTTCTTCCATGTCGCAACACCTTCCTCGAGTTTAACTTGCAATAAACCAGCCCAATTCTGCTCCCTAATGACATCCAAGTCTGTAATCAGATTGAGAAACTCCACGGGAACATTTTGTGCTGCCTCAGGAAAAGGAACTACCCCAAACAACATGATCATGTACATCACTTTAAACAATTTGTCTGGTTCTTTTTGCGCTTTTATCTTTCCCATTAAATCCACAATGTCCACTTCCCCTTTCACAACCTTTACCAACTTCCCATATTTGGTCATGCTTTTAGTACAACTCTTGTCCAGCAATAAAACTATAGAATTATGTGGGATGCCAAGGGCCTTGCTAACTGCGTGGTCGTCTACAAGTAGCTTGTTTCCATGGATGGTTAAGTAGCCTAACTGAGGACCATATTGATCAAGCACCCATCGAAGCATGCCTCTGTCTATAGTGTCAATTTGAATACCAGTTAATGCACCAAAACCTGAAAATTTGACGGCCTCTTTCTGTGCTTCACTGAGGCCAGCATTCACATCCACTAGCTTGTGCAATGAAGTTTGATTATCTAATTTCATTTCCTATTTGTACATATAAATCAAAACTACTTACCAATATGTAATTATGGATGGGGATTTGTTAAATACAGAAGTGAAATCAAACTTACACGAGGAGGCTTTATAAACTCTTCTAGCTCGTTAATGCGCTTTTGTTCATACTCGTATCCAATCCTATCAATGTCATTGATCCAAAAAATCTCCACCACTCTCCTACATGTAAAACAAGGTCATTTGCTTACTGTATGTCATGAACATATTTGACATTTCATTTTTCTAGTTCCAATAGCTTTATTTGGATTCTATTTAATACAATTTCACTTATTCCCTATATTAGGTATATAGACAAAATTATCTTTAATGCCATCTACATTTAAGTATCTTCTCAATTCAATCTATTTAATAGATCCTCGGTTCAGTTTAAAATTCTTTATAAACTTAAAAGTAAAAAGGTATTATTAAATATATTATAAAAATTAGTTTCTAAATACAGTAATTGAAACTTTAAAAACAAAGTAACAAATTAGTAAAATGACAGACAAAATATTAAACATAAACTTACTATTTTGATTGTTTAATTTAAAATAGTTATTAACTATATAATATAATAGATTTCAAGCACTATTTATATTATATTTCGTTAATATATAAATGTGTATATATATATATATATTAATGAATAATTGTATCTCATGAGCTCAACTAACTTTAAATTTTCTTGGTAAAAGTGAATAAGCAAATATTCGGTCAATTAAAATGTAATAAAAAATTATGTTATGTTGACCAAAATATCACTATATATACACATAATAATCCAAAAGAACTCGAGATGCATTTACATGGAATAGATAACCAAGTCAAAATGCTCTTAAAATAAATAATTATTGTCATGTACCTTTGTACTTTTTTCCATGTGGAGATTAGAAGGCAATTTAGCATGTTTGCTCAAAATTCGTTTTCCTTTACTTTGCCCAGGCTAAGGATTTGGCATGCTAAATATCGTCCTTGTTAGAGTAAAATAATCAGTGTGGGGTACGCCTTCAACATTTACCCTAGACTCGCCCTTTCCAATTTTTCGCTTTCGATCAAATTTTTCCTTGCCACTTCCCCTACAAGCACACCAATAGTGTTTACAATACAATAATGTACATCATAACATATAAATGGCGCATAATGAAAAGGTTGCATTACATACATTCTTACGGTGGACAGAGTTTTTCTTTCTCTTGATTTGGATGGTTAACAGATTTTTCGCTGTATATGGCAAACATAAATTGGATGGTTAAAATTCATGGAAGAGAAAGTTATATGGATTTACAACAACAATAATTAGTTACAGCAACTGGATTTACTGCTACCACCGATGTGTTCATCCTATCCCAAGTGCCATTACCAGATCTTACTTGCATTTTGTATACATACATACTCATGCATGCATGCATGTATATAATGAGGAAAAATCACATGATTGATAAACATATAGTATCATGGAAGAATTGATGGATTCAGAGAAGCATTTATACCTCAATAATAGACGTGTTGTAAGAATCCAACTCTGATAAAGGCTGCTGACCCTTTTCAGTTGAGAGAATCACCTGTGAAGGTTCACAAAAGATACAAATGTTAAAAGTAGGTCTCTAATAACAATCCAGATGTAATTGTATTGGTAAACCTGTGCAATTTATATAAAACCCTACGCATGTAAACACAAAAAGGAAATGTTAGAACACGTATTAGCTACTAAAAAGAAACAGAAACATGAAGTAGGGTTAGTTGAAATATATTGCTGACACTATTAAGTTTAAATAGTGGCTACGTGGAGTTCACCAAAGTCTACCTTTAACTTATTATCTGTTATGCATTCCTCCAAAAATCCTAGAAATTTGAAGGCCATTAAATTTCATCTTGCTTTTAAGATTTGATGAAAAAATCATGATTTAAGATTCCCTATCATAACATATTTTACAGTGCTTATGAATTTCAATTCTAGAAAAAAAAAATGAAAAGTATTATTTGACGAATAAACTAATAAACTTCAGTGCAAACCTCCCTCAGGCGAATGGATTTCCTGTGCCTGTGCAACAGAATTATGTTTCGATAGCTTCAAGCTTTGTAGTGCAGGTGGGAGCTTTTTGAATCTATGGCAGTGATTTGCAGGTAGAAGCGTGATGCTTTGGTTTGAGGTATTTGAAATATATGAAAACCGTTCTACAAAATGGCATGATGGGTCTACCTCTAGGAGTGGGTAACTGCAATCGTGAATTTGCTGTTTAACACCCTTTATATTTTTTTGGAAAGATTACTTAAAATATATTTAAAATCCTATTTGTTTTATGAAAATAATTCTAATCTAAAATTTAAAAACTTGAAAAGTCATGTTTCTTCAAATAATTAATAGTGAATAAATAAAAAGGCATGGTTTTCTATTACAAATTGCAAAAATTAAATATATACATATATATATTGTATTGATATGTTTGAAAGCAGTATTTGAATTAAATTGATTCAATTTTCACCAAATTGTGAATACTTAGAGTTCTAAATTATTTTATTAAAATGAAATATTCTATCTGGTTGAAACAATTATTATTTTTATTTATATATAACATCAACAAAGATATATAGAAAAAAGAGTCCTATTGTAGTTCGAGTAAGGGTCCTATTTTAATTTTTAATAATATATATGAAAATAATATATATGAAATAATGTGCATACCTTGAAATCTCATGAACACAAATAAAAACCCATACTGCTAGGCAAATACATCAACACAACAACTTATACAAAGATTTCAGTCCTTGTGATGTCAAAATAATTCATCAGATTAACTTTTGTGAGCTGGAATTTAGATTATGCCTTCTAAGGAAGAGCCGGTTGGAAGTGCAGCACCAACTCCTCACAATACCAAAAATCCAAAAGAACTGCTACAAATTGAAAAAATACGCATCAATAAATGCAGTGTTGAGAAAAGAATTTTATCATATTAGACAATCCTAACTAATGGTAGCAACCTCTAAATATGATACCTCACAAAAATATAATAAGCTCTCAAAAATAAAGTCGAAGTTTGCTAGAAAATTAACTAACCGGCACATATTTTTCACACTGGTATTTATACTGCTATGTTAATTAAACTTTTACCATATCTAAACGTAGCATTCACAACGGATTGCTGAACCGATCCCATCTTACCCTCAATCCTGCAGCAAGACGTGTATGCAACGATCCAGCATGGAATGAACAACAGGTATTAATAATAGGCAACCAGATAAGGAACATAATCCAATAGGTTCAGAGCCAAATAAGGATAAATATGTTGTAGGTTCAGAGAAGTCTTAACCAATTCAAGCAGATTATTCGAACAATTGAACAAAGAGAAGAGAGAGCATTAACCAGCTAAACAACAACTAAAAATGGAGCGAAGAGGTAATTGAAATGTTAGCATCATCTAAACCCTTGCAAGAGTAACCGAATAATATTACCAATATAACGATAATTAATTGACCCATCAGTTGATGTTCTACATAATATCTTTTGTTGTAAGCTTGATGCACAATTGTTCACATAATCAAGATAAGAATAATGTAAGAATAACAATTACAAATTTTAATGTCTTTGAGTGAGGAATTAAAAACAAAAAAAAAATACACACACACCCACGTGCGGGCGCACAAAAGGAAGGAAAAAAAAAAAACAAAGACCACGGATCCATAAATTAAGTGCTCAAATCCTCATTTGCATAAAAAAACGTCTTCAAACTTCTATTAACAAAATAAATATGCTAAACAAAAGCTCCAAGAAATAATTCTTTTACTACGAAAGCCAACATGTAGATTCAACTGCAGCAATATACTTCTTCTTCTCCTCCTCCTCTTTCTCTCTATCTCTGGCCCACCAATATCACCTAAATTCAGACATGTAATCATAATTTATCATAGCAAGTCAAGAAAACATAACATATACAAATAATTAATATAAATTGAAGCATCATCAC
The DNA here is from genome assembly GCA_014898755.1 of Handroanthus guayacan. Lineage (NCBI taxonomy): Eukaryota > Viridiplantae > Streptophyta > Magnoliopsida > Lamiales > Bignoniaceae > Handroanthus > Handroanthus guayacan. The sequence goes on along the minus strand of JACFYI010001344.1, from coordinate 250,634 downwards.
TACCAACGCATATTCAATTCAAAAAAAAAAGTTAATATAAGTCACCTTATCTTTTGGAGAGCAAATGCCATCTCCCTCCACTTCTTCTTTGACTTTTTGTGGGCGTTGCGAATGGATCCCAATCAACTGACTCATACGTTTTACTGTAACTTTTTCAACGGGAACATGATTTTCAGTCTGCCCAAAATTATTTGCATAATCACCATTTATTTGGGCCCTCCTCCTACTAGACCTGGCAAGACCACTTCTTTTATTTTTACGCTTATTGAGATTCTGTTTATCATTTCTTGTGCAAGTGCTAGCTTTATGAAGAAGCACCCTTCAACATACAAATAAATTTTAATTATATTTCCAATTAATTTACCACAAAGCAAATAGAATATGTAAGATTCAGTTCAACAATGACTCGTAAATTCAAATTTAACATAGATAATAGCACTAGTCTTAATAATATAAAAAAATAAAGATAAAATGAACATTTAATGAAATAAGCCGCAAATAGTAATTACAAAAACATACCTCAACACTTCACGACAGTTTTCCACAAATTCAACATACTAAATTATAAGTTTCACTAAATCAATACCATATCCAAATAACAACTACTAACAGAATATGTAAAAATTTGAAAATAAATATTAGATGCACACAATAAAACAATATATCTCAGTGAGATAGCTTAATAGTTCAAGTAATCTCAAACCCACTCTGAATCAACCACAAATTAATTTTTCTCATTACGAGGTATAGAGTGAACACATATTTATTAAGTAAAAATAATGTAAAGAAATGGAGATAATGGGGATAGTTATACTGAACCACTTACTCGCACTTGTTGCATTTTTGTTGATATAAACGAACTCCACCTTTAGGCTGAATCTTGCTAAGGTCACAAATGTTTGGTCTAAAACTAGATTGGTTAGGAGGATTGCAAGGTTCAACACCCATTTCAAACTCCGAATTAGCAGATGCAATGGAGTCCTCTCCCTTAAGCATGTCGGAAGGCATGGCGGATTGCTCCTCAACAATTTTAGTTGCCTCTTCAACTTTTCTCATTGACAAATTAAACTTTTTCTCTGATCGTGATGACAAGAGCATAAATTCAAACATTCTTTGTTCATCTGGGCAAATCTGCTCCGCAGTTTATCTTCACCAAGGAATGGGGCTGGGAATGCGGTCTTCAATTTCTTCCCTGTATCTGTCAACCACCGTGGATTTATGCTATCCTTTGGAAATTTCTTTTGTCTCAACTTTTTCAATGCACCTATGATATGAGAACATGGTAAACCAAATGATTCCAAAAACAACATGAGCAATGAAACTTTCCCTCTCGTAGGTCAACACTAACACTGGACCAGTGACCAACTGCACTATTGTACTTGCCAAATGATAACTCATGTATTTGATTTCCAATCTGCTTCAAGCTCTCAATAACAAGACCCTGTTCATTCGATATTTTAGTTTGGATAGCATAAAAAATTTGGTGTGTGCATATTAAAGCTGCATGCTATTCCAAAATTTTCAAAGGTCCTTCATTCACAACAGGTCTCGTCTTCTCAGAAGTTTCTTGTTGTTCAAAGAAAACACTCCGTATCTTTTGCAATGCACGATGGTAATTCTTCATAAACTTTGTTAGTGTCAATTTTTTACTATGGGAAAGCTTCAACAGTGTAACACCCCGAGATTTTCCAAATTAAAATTTTTGAATCATTGATTTCG